>JAPYYJ010001230.1:0-14461 GCA_028533885.1 Nasua narica | reverse complement strand
GATGAACCAGGAGAGACTGTGGACTCTGAGAAACAAACTGAGGGTTTTGGAGGGGGGGGTGGACGAGCCTGGTGGTGGGTATTGAGAAGGGCACGTATTGCATGGAGCACTGGGTGTGGTGATGAACAATCAATCTTGTAACACTGAAAAATTAAAATAAACATATTTGGGAAGAAAAATAAAAAAAAAATTTAAAAAAAAAAAGTTTGGTAGGAGCTCCTGGGTGGCTCAGTCAGTTAAGCACCTTCGGGTTAACTAATGATCTTGAGATGGAGAGGGCATGGTCCAGAGGGCTCTGGGATCCTCACTCCGCAGGGAGCCTGCTTCTTCTGCCTGCTGCTCCCCCTGCTTCTGCGTTCTCTGTTTCTCACTCTGACAAATAAATAAAGTCTTTAGAAAAAATTAAGAAATTGTAAATTTGCAAACCGGTTTTTAACAACAGGTTCATATCAGAATCAGGAGTAAAGCATTTAGAAATATTTATATATTTTCTCAACTGGGAATCTGATTCAGTAGATCTGGGATGGGACTCAGTAATCAATATTTTAAAAATTCTTTGACTGATTTTGGCAACCACTATGTTAAGAAATTATCTTTTACCTAGGGACCAACTGTGGAAATATTTCCTAAAATCAACCTTTCTTTACTCAGATATCTGTCTTCTATTTGTACCTTTGTATATTAGTTTCCTAGGAGTGCTGTAACAAATTACCACAAACTTGGTGTCTTAAAAAAACATAAATTTATTTTATCATACTTTTGGAAGCCAGAAGTCTGAAATCAAGTTGTCAACATGCTATACTCCTTTTGGAGTGTCTAGGAGAGAATCCCTGCCTCTTCCAACTTATGGTGGTTGTTGGCATTCCTTCACTTGTGTCTGTATCCAGTTGCTGTGTCCATCTTCACATTGCCTTCTCTTCTTCTGTCTTTCTTAAATCTCCTTCTTCCATCTTCTGTAGACGACACCACCCAGCCCAGATACCCTCTCCATCTCAAGATCGTTAACTTAATCACATTTGCAGTCTTTTTGCTATATATAGAAATGTTTACAGGTTCCAGGGAATAGGACCTGGACATTATCTAGGGGTCTATTATTTAGCCCACCACAATTGGTTATTACCTAACTGAATATATTACATATGGGTTACTATGGTCTGTGAAGGTTGATTTATCCCTAGCTATGGCCACCGGGATCTAACAGCCTTTCATGACAATGTTTTCCCACAAACCTTGCTCTCTTGGAACTAGGTCAAATAACCCCTCACATAGCCAGGGATAAATTATTTTCCTGAGCTATAGACTACACCTCCAGTTTCAGCCATTTAAAGATACCTTTAGTTGTAAGTGGACTGAGACTATAGAATCAGTGTGGAAAACCATGGTCACCAACAAAGGCATTTCAAGCTTATGTCCTAGAAACAGTGACTTTTGTTGAAAGCTCATCCTTTAGAATATTACAGTGACCACCATTATTGAATGTATTCTAAGAAAGGCACAATCCTTGTTACCTTTTCACATGGGTCTTGACAAGCGAGGCATTTATGGTGCTCTAAGGTTTGGTCTTCGGAGGAGAGAATGTAGTTAGTTTTAGTTAGTTGATAAAAGAGAATGTAGTTAGTTGAATGAATATAGGCAATTGATTTCTGAGAAATATGATTTCTGAGTCAGAGTTTGTGAAAAACAGCTATTGGACCTTGAGAAGTTAATTACACTGGACTTTGTTTTCTTTAACCTATTAAAGGAAGAATTTGTTTTATGATCTCTAAGGCCCCTGTCAGCTCTGAAATTCCATTTTGTTGTTTCTCGAGTAGAAATTCGAGAGTTTTATAATTCATCCCAAAGGCGATATTACTAAAAGGCTTGTCCCTGTGCCATTAGTAGGCAGATAGAAGTATGATTTTGACTTGGAATTTTCTTGCTTATATGATAGGAATATAATAGTATTTTGGATGAAGTAGTTGATAGAAAAATTCTGGCAACCCCAGGATTCTGACTTGGATATATTTTATATTACCATAAATTACTTTTACTTGGGCTTTATGTATAGTGTTTCCACACTCAAAAAATTAAATACTTTATACTGATACAGTTTACTGAAATTGAGAGTACATTTTCTTCTTTTTTTCCCAAATACTTTTATTTTATTTTTCTCAGTGTTACAAGATTCATTGTTCATGTACCACACCCAGTACTCCATGCAATACATTCCTTCCTCTGTACCCACCACCAGGCTTGCCCAACCCTCTACCCCCTCCCCTCCAAAACCCTCAGTCTGTTGCTCAGAGTCCAAATCCTCTCATAGTTATTCACCCCTCCCTTTTCTCTCACGATGTCCTCCATGTTTTTCCTTATGCTCCACACGTAAGTGAGACCATAAGATAATTGACTCTCTCTGCTTGGCTTATTTCACTCAGCATAATCTCTTCCAGTCCAGTCCATGTTGATACAAAACTTGGGTATTCATCCTTTCTGATGGAGGCATAATATTCCATTGTATATATGGACCATATTGTCTTTATCCATTCATCTGTTGAAGGGCATCTTGCTCTTTCCACAATTTGGCTATTGCGGCCATTGCTGCTATGAACATGTGGCCCTTCTTTGTACTGCATCTGCATCTTTGGGGTAAATACCCAGTAGTGCAATTGCAGGGTCATAGGAGAGCTCTTTTTTTATTTCTTGATGAATCTCCACACTGTTTTCCAAAGTGGCTGCACCCACTTGCAGTCCACCAACAGTGTAAGAGGGTCCCCTTTCTCCACATCCTCTCCAACATTTGTTGTTTACTGTCTTCTTCATTTTGCCATTCTAAGTGGTGTAAGGTGGTATCTCAATGTGGGTTTGATTTGAGTCTCCCTGATGGCTAATGATGATAAATATTTTTTTATGTGTTAGCCATTTGTATGTCTTCTTTGCAGAAGGGTCTGTTCGTGTCTTCTGCCCATTCTTTGACATGTTTATCTGTTTTTTGAGGGTTGAGTTTGAGTTCTTTATAGGTCTTAGATATCAAACCTTTGTCTGTAGTGTCATTTGCAAATATCTTCTCCCATTCCGTGGGTTGCCTGTTTGTTTTGTTGATTTAGCTGTGCAGAAGCTTTTTATCTTGATGAAGTCCCAAAAGTTCATTTTCACTTTTGTTTCCTTTGCCTTTGGAGACATGTCCTGAAAGAAGTTGGTGTAGCTGATGTCGAAGAGGTTACTTCCCATGTTCTCCTCTAGGATTTTAATAGATTCCTGCCTCATGTTCAGGTCTTTTGTTTTGAGTTTATCTTCGTATATGGTGCAAGAGAATGGTCAGGTTTCATTCTTCTATATATAGCGGTCCAATTTTCCTAGCACCATTTATTGAAGAGACTGTCTTTTTTCCACTGGATATTTTTTCCTGCTTTTTGTCAAAGATTATTTGACCATAGAGTTGCGGGTCCATCTCTGGGCTCTCTACTCTGTTCCACTGCTCTATGTGTCTTTTTTGTGCTGGTACCATGCTGTCTTGGTGATCACCACTTTGTGATACATGTTTGTATAAAACATGAAATCAATGTGATACTCCCAGCTTTGTTTTTCTTTTTCAACATTTCCTTAGCAATTCGGGGTCTTTTCTGGTTCCATACAAATTTTAGGATGGTTTATTCCAGCCCTTTGAAAAATGCCGGTGGAATTTTTATTGGGATGGCATTGGAAATATAGATTGCTCTGGGCAGTGTAGACATTTTAACAATGTTGATTCTTCTGATCCATGAGCATGGAATGATTTTCCACCTTTTTGTGTCTTCAATTTCTTTCATGAGAGTTCTGTAGTTCCTTGAGTACAGATCCTTTACCTCTTTGGTTAGGTTTATTCCCAGGCATCTTAGGGTTCTTGGTGCTATTGTAAATGGAATCGATTCTCTAATTTCCCTTTCCATATTTTCATTGTTAGTGTATAGGAAAGCAACTGATTTCTGTGCATTGATTTTGTATCCTGCTACATTGCTGAATTGCTGTATGAATTCTCATAGTTTGGGGGTGGAGTCTTTTGGGTTTTCCATATAAAGTATCATGTCATCAGCGAAGAGAGAGTTTGACTTCTTCTTTGCCAATGTGAATACCTTTTATTTCTTTTTGTTGTCTGATTGCTGTCCCTAGGACTTCTAGTACTATATTGAACAAGAGTGGTGAAAGTGGGCATCCTTGTCATGTTCCTGATCTCAAAGGGAAGGCTGTCAGCTTTTCCCCATTGAGAATGATATTCACTGTGGGCTTTTCATGGATGGATTTTTGAGGTTGAGGAATGTTCCTTCTATCCCTATACCTTGAAGAGTTTTAATCAGGAATGGATGCTGATTTTTTTCAAATGCTTTTTCTGAATCAATTGAGAGGACCATGTGGTTCTTCTCTCGTCTCTTATTGATTTGATCTATCACATTGATTGATTTGCGAATGTTGAACCACCCTTGCATCCCAGGAATAAATCCCACCTAGTCGTGATGAATAATCTTTTGAATATGCTGTTGGATCCTATTAGCTAGGATCTTGTTGAGAATCTTGGCATCCATATTCATTAGGGATATTGGTCTGAAATTCTCCTTTTTGATCAAGGGGCCTTTGCCTGGTTTGGGGATCAGGATAATGCTGGCTTCATAGAAAGAGTCTGGAAGTTTTCCTTCTGTTTCTATTTTTTGAAACAGTTTCAGGAGAATAGGTATTATTTCTCCTTGAATGTTTGATAGAATTCCCCAGGGAATCCATCAGGTCTTGGACTCTTGTTTTTTGGGAGGTTTTTGATCACTGCTTCAATCTCATTACTAGATATTGGTCTATTCAGGTTATCAATTTCTTCCTGTTTTAGAGTTGGAAGTTTATAGGTTTGCATGAATGCATCCATTTCTTCTAGGTTGTTTAACTTATTGGCATATAGCTGCTGATAATAATTTCTAATGATTGTTTCTATTTCGTTTGGATCTGTGGTGATCAATCCACAGTGGTGGAATGACTGTGATCTCTCCTCTTTCATTTATAATTTTGTTAATTTGGGTACTCTCTCTTTTCTTTTGGTTTACTTTGGCCTGTGGCTTATCAATCTTATTCTTTGAAAAAACCAAATTCTGTATTCATTGATGCGTTCAACTGTTTTTCTAGTTTCTAACTCATTGATCTCTCCTTTAATCCTGATTATTTCCCTTCTGTGCGCAGGGTTGGCTTAATTTGCTGTAGATTTTCCCGTTCTTTAAGGTGTAAAGAGAGCTGGTATGTTTGGGATTTTTCAATCTTTCTGAGTGAGGCTTGTATGGCCATGTATTTCCCCCTTAGGAGCGCCTTTGCCATATCACATAGGTTTTGGACCGATGTGTCTTCATTCTCATTGGTGTCCATGAATTGTTTAAGTGCTTCTTTGATTTCCGGGTTGATCCAAACATTCTTGAGCAGGTTGGTCTTTAGCCTCCAAGTGTTTGAATTCCTTCCAAACTTTTTCTTGTCATTGAGTTCCAGTTTCAAAGCATTGTGGTCAGAGAATATGCAGGGAATCATCTCAATCTTTTGGTATTGGTTGAGTCCTGATTTGTGACCCATTATGTGGTCTTCTGGAGAAAGTTCCATGTGTGCTCGAGAAGAATGAGTATTCTGTTGTTTCAGGATGGAATGTTCTGTATATATCTATATACAGGTCCTTTTGGTCCAATGTGTCATTAAAAGCTCTTGTTTCTTTATTGATATTCTGTTTGGATGATCTGTCTGTTACCGAGAGTGGTGTGTTAAGATCGCCTACCATTAATGTATTCATATCAATATGACTTTATTTTGATTAACAGTTGGCTTAAGTAGTTGGCTGCTCCTATATTTGAGGCATAAATATTTACAATTGTTAGGTCTTCTTGGAGGATAGACCCTTCAAGAATGATGTAGTGTCCTTCTGTATCTCTGACTACAGTCTTTAGCTTAAAATCTAATTTTTCTGATATGAGAATTGCTACCCCAGGTTTCTTTTGAGGTCCATTGCCATGAAAGATGGTTCTCCATGCTTTCACTTTCAGTCTGGATGTATCTTTTGGTTCCAAATGTGTCTCTTTTAGCCAGCATATGGAAGCGTCCTGTCATTTTATCCAGCCCGCAACTCTGTGCCATTTTATGGGAGCATTTAGGCCATTCACATTGAGAGTGATTATTGAAAGATAAGTGTTTATTAACATCATGTTGCCTGTGAAGTCCTTGTTTCTATAGATTGTAAGTTCCTGTTCTATGTCGCTCATGGATTCTTTCTACTTTTATAGAACACCCTTTAATATTTCTGGTAGTGCCAGTTTGGTGGTCACATACTCTTTTAAACCTTGCCAGTCTTGAAGCTCTTTATCTCTCCTTCCAATTTGAATGTAAGCCTTGCTGGATAAAGTATTCTTGGCTGCATGTTCTTCTCATTTATTGCCCTGAATATGTCTGGCCAGCCCTTTCTGGCTTGCCAGGTTTCTGTGGACAGGTCTGACATTATTCTGATGGGTCTTCCTCTGTGAATAAGGTATCTCTTACCCCTAGCTGCCCTCAGGACTTCTTGTCTAAAATTATAATTTGTAAATTTCACAATGATGTGTCTAGCTGATTTTCTAGACTCGTTGATCTTGGTGGGTGTCCTTTCTACCTCTAGGACATGACACTTGTTCCATTCCCTAGATTGGGGAAGTTTTCATTTAGAATTTGGTCAGCTATATCTTCTAGTCTTCTGTCTTTCTCTACCCCCTCAGGGATTCCAATAATTCTGAAATTGGAACGTTTCATGGCATCATTTATTTCCCTAGGTCTTTTTTCATGGTTCCTAAGCAGTTTGTTCCAGCCTACCTCCTGACCTTTCTTCTCAACCATCATATCCACTAGGATACTAATTCTGTCCTCTGTCTCCATAACTCTAGCTGTTAGACTATTTAGATTAGACTGGTTCTCACTGATAGCGTTTTTAACATCTGCCATACTGGATCTAAGTTCTGCCCTTAGAGATTCTATATTGTCATTAATGATTTTCTCCAACCTAGTCATTGCCTGGATAATTGTCACCTTGAATTCCCTTTCTGACGTACTGTTTATGTTTATGTCCATGTCCAATAGTTCTGAAGGAGAGGGTGTAGTCTCTGGGTTTTTCCTCTGTTGGGTGTTCCTCCTTCTGGTCATTTTGATGAGAAGTGGATGAGAGGATATATAGCTGAATATATCACCCACGATCCAGGCAGGGAGCACCCTGGAAGATTTTGGAGCAATTGGAGTTCACCACCAAAAAGAAAGATTTAAAGATAAAAAGAGAGAGAGAGAAAAGAAGAAATCCCAGCCAGAATGGGCCCCCCAAATAAGATTTACAAGGTATATAAACAAACGTGAACAAACGTAAAGACTGGTAAAAGTAAATGACAAGAAATAAAAGAACCTAGTCAGAATGAACCCCCAGAATAAGATTTATATAATACCAGAACAAAAGCAAGTACACAGAAACACTGACAGAAGGGTTAAATGGGAGGGTGGTTATAACTCCTCAATGCGGGCAAGGAAGGTTATTTCGGGTCTTCCTGGGTTTACTGTTGTATTAAGCCTCTAGTTTTAATGTTAAGTAAATGTGAGTAATGGGGACCATCCAAAGAGGAGAAAATTCAGACCGTATTATGTCACAGAAAATAAGGAAGAACATTTTTGAGAGTATTCAGTGCTGTCGACGGGCCAAGTGATGCAGGAACACTGAAAAGTGCCTTGAATTTACCATGAAAGAAGCAGGTGCATTTATTGTGATCAGTTTGTAGTGGAGGAACAGGAATGAAGGCAAGATTGCCTGAGTTGAAGAGAAGACATTAAGTAGAGATATTGCAGAAACTTCTCTCAGAAATTTGGCTAAAATAGGGACTGGGGAACAAAGGGTGATACTAAATTGCAGAAGTGGGATTTGGGGAGACTTGCACATGTTTGACAACTGATAGAAAGGAGCTAATAAAGGAGGAGATGTCACCACAGAAAGGGAAGGTATCACAACCGATTTTAGAGGTTTAGTCCAGGGAGGTGCAATACCCCTTCCCGTACCATCAGAAAGGCAGAAAAAATAGATGCCCTTGTGGATCCTTTTCAGGAAAGATGGCAAAAAATTAAAGGAGGCTCATGAATGAAGTCTCTCCTAAAGTTTGAGATGCTAAATATTTAATGACATTAATCTGTGCCCTTGTTTAATTTTCACTATCAGTGCTGAATGAATCACATACAAATAAGGGAGGCTGTAAAGTTCAGGAGAATTGCACTAGTGGCTAGGGCAGTGCTACCCCTTCTTTAACCCCAAACTCCTTGACTTCAGGGCTGGGCCCAGTCATTGTACCTCATCTTCCAGCCACATGGATTAGTCCATAAGGAAGACAGGTAATCAAAACCACACCAATTAGAATCTTTTCAAATTGGAGTTAGGAGAAAGAACTGTTTTCTCTTGTTGAAAGACATAAAAGATGTAAATGGGTGTTGCTTGTTGTAGACATGTTTCTTGTGTAGTAGAGAAACAAGGAGTGGAGATGTTTGGAGTGGAAAGAGAATAGTTGAGAGGCAAAGAGGAGAGTTTTAAATGCCTGTGTCCCTGAGGCCAGCTCCATCCATGTCTTTTTATGATTTGTCTACATAAACTATTAGGTCCCCCTTATGCATAAGGTAGCTAGAGTTTAGGTATCTATATTTGAAACTAAAGAACCCTTACCTAATATAGGAGGTATAAATGTGGAGAAGAGTAAGATTGGTCAAGAGTTTCAATGTTTCTTTTTTAGGTACAACAGAGAGGCAGTGGGACAAAGGGGTTAAGATATTAATAATAACAAGACTTTTTGATGTGATAAAGCATGGGGTCTAGGTTGCACTGGAATGGAAGGGATACTGTGGGCCTAAAGAAGAATCAATTCTTAACTAAGCTAAGTAGGGGGAAGGATAGGAAGTTGTGATGAAAGTTATGTAAGTTTTAGATCCATTTCCAAAACCTATTTTCCTTTTTTTAAGAAAAATAATGTGTCATATAAAGCACCAGAAAGATTAAAGAAAATCTCTTTATAATTTTGCAAAGAGAAAAGGATAAGGATTACATCCACTTTTTAGATTTGTCATGTTATAATATATACACTGGGAGAGGACTACAATATGGCAAGTTTGTTGAATTTTACAGAATACTTTATAAAAGATTTTTATTGCATGATACGCGCCAGAACAAGAATTTTTTATTTTGGAATTCTGTACCTCATTAAGCAAAATATTCACATGGACAAAAAATTTGAAAAAACTTGTTCTAGGACAGAATTGAATGTATTAGAAAATTTTTAGATGCTTAGCTATCATTGTCAAGTACATCTAGTTTATGAATACATTTTTTGTCTTTACTACATTGTTAAATTACTCTAGTAATTTTGAGTATGCTAGTATATAAAAAACCTTTAATAATCTCTCTCTTTTCAATTGTAGTTTCTCAGCTCACTCTTACTTGTGGTTTCAAAATGCTCGTACAAGTAACAGAACCCGTTAAAGAGACATTTATCCAGCAGGAGTCTCCTGAGACTTGAGTTAGATGTCTGCTCTCTTTGCACTTCTAAATAAGTGCAGCCTCATGAGACATTTAAACAATAGGTTGTTGTAGTTCTTCAGTAAATTTGAGTGCCTTAAAAAAAACATTCAATTTACAGCATGGTCTTTGTGCCTCAGTTTACCCCTTATTTTAATTTGACTTTCTCTCAGTTTTCATAGTTGAGGACACATTTTTACCATGTCCTGTTAATGATGAAATGCCTCCTAATTTTTATTAGCTTCATAATTATCTGGTATTTAAACTATTATAGCCACCCTGCAAAATTCCCACAGAGTTTGTGAAAATCGTGGCTAAGGGTACATGAGGTAAATCTTAGTTAATATAAAATCTGTACTCTAAATATATTTGTACTGGATATTTGGTCAGTTGAGTTGGTCCAAGTCCTTCTTTGAAGAAAAACATTCCAATATCATTATAATGTTAAGATGTACATGTCCTTTTCTTCAGTATGTGTTGTGTTGGCTTTATAGCTTAGAGATACATTTGTGTTTTCCTTTACATCTTACCCCAAATTAAGAAAGCACAGATGTGGAGTAGCATTTTCTTGGGTGGTTGTCATAGTGGAACAAATTGATTACAAGGTTCTTATCTTACCTGGGAGAATCAGAGAGAATCAGGCTGACTGTCATTACAGTTACCAAAGCTCTAAAGAAGTTTTCTGTCTCCCCCCCCACCACCTCAAGCCTATCAGGGTAACTCTAACTGTAAAGCATGTTTATGAAGTTAGACTGATTAAAAACTGCATAAGTCATTGGTATAGAAACTCTGAAATTATTCTAAGACAGTTTTCCATACCCTAGGTTCAGTCCCTCTCACATGTATCTTGTTTATTACAATGTTATGAAAACAGTTAAATTTATTACATCAATGAAAAAGGTATACATACTTAAGTATCCAAACTAGTGAAACTACAAGACCACATTTTGAATAAGAAAAATAGAGTACATGGTCTAACTTTAATCATATCCTACTATTTTACTGTGGTTAAATGTAACACAGTGTTGTGTGTCTTACTTATAAATGCCATTTTTTACTTTGTGCAAAATCTGTTTCACAAAATGCTGCTTACCCTATGCTTATTTGCTTCACCTGTGTATTCCTTATCTTTCAGAGCCAACAGGGTGACTAACAAGGGGCTTGGGAGTTGCTTGCTGATTCAGTCAAGCCTTTTGGCTTTGGTCATTTGCTGAATTAAAAATATCGAACAGAATGAAAAGAATAATTCCATCTTGTTTTCTCTCTTTGCAGGCTCTGTACAACTCTATTAAGAATGAGAAGCTTGAATGGGCAGTGTGAGTATGCTGGCTATCAGCATTTTAATAAATGAATTACTTGTTCTTACTGTCTTTATGCTTTTGATGTGATCTTAGAGAAGGATTAAATATGCACGGCTAGTTCTCATTTCACACCAGTGTCTAACATACTTTATATAAAACCTTAAGTAAACCCTGAGTATCCCATGTCTTTTCTTGGTATCCAGCAAGCTCCTGTTTGCTTTTAGTCTAGTTGCCTTGCCTAGAGACAGTTATCTTTTTAATGTATCCTTTTAAAAAATAGCATTCTAGAAGAAAAGCTGATAAAATCACCTTTATTCTAGAATCTAATACAAATGATTTTGGTACCATCTACTTGTTTTAGTTCCCTCTTTCCTATCAGCATAGATCAAGGTTTTCCAATATTATATCCAGTGATCCTAATTTTACTAAGATATTGAAAAACTTGAGAAATGATGGATTAAATAAGCTAAAAAAATTTTTTTTAACTGCAGAACTTCCAGGAATTTGTACAATGCCAATACCCAAGAGAGGAATCAAATTTGTAATGTTTTTTTGAACCTTTCAACAGTATAATATAGTGTTTCAAGGTACATACTTCGGGAGATACTATTATAGATAAATTATATCTAACCCTATGTAGACCAACAATACTACTCTTGCTGGACGTTCACTGATCTTTCACTGCAGCAGTTAAGAATTTAACTTAAAAATATTGTTAACTAAGGTTATCCATAAATTAGGTCAAAGTATGTTTTTTAAATAGAACTCCGTGTGAATGTTATTTTTGGTTTTCACTGATACTAAGTATTTATAAATATTTTTCTACCATGTGACCTAACATAGCAGTCTGCACTGAACTTGGGTTTATAGAATCAGAACTTAGGGGATAAATCTTATTCTTTCATATGTACATTGGAAAAAAGTGGTTTAACAATTGACTACATATATCGCACATATAACAGGCTAGAATGAATTTTTTTTTAAAGTGCTATTAAGCTGTTTCCACTAACTGTTAGATCTTATGGTACTGTTTTAAATTAGGGATTCAGAGTTTAACTTGGAACTAATATTTGCAAGTATATGTGATGTGTCTTTCAATGACAGTGTATCATTTCACAGAAAACTCATTAAGATGATAAGAATTCATGGCCTATCCAA
Source organism: Nasua narica (assembly GCA_028533885.1). Taxonomy (NCBI): domain Eukaryota; kingdom Metazoa; phylum Chordata; class Mammalia; order Carnivora; family Procyonidae; genus Nasua; species Nasua narica. The sequence goes on along the minus strand of JAPYYJ010001230.1, from coordinate 2,479 downwards.
AGTAATCACTCTTGGACTTCTCTCTCATGAATGAAAGTGGGTTTCCTAGAAAATTTTTTTAAATAATATACTTAAAATTTTGCTAAAATATTAAAGGCATATCCTGACCTATATAGAATATCTCCTATAGTGTAATTTAATAAAAACGAAGTATAAGTTAGGGGAGAGAATATTTTTCTTTTATAAAGCTATTTTAAAAACCAAATAAATGTACCCCTGAGGATCTGTTTGTAAGTCAAAATTTTTGATATATTCAATTTGTTACGGTAGGTCTATATGTATTTATGTATAATGGCAATTTGGTATAAGAAAGTATCTTTTTTTAAAAAAAATGCCAGTATAGTTAACATAGAATGTTATATTAGTTTCAGGTGTACAATATGGTGATTCAGCAATTCTATACGTTACCCAGTACTCATCATGAAAAGTGTAGTCTTAATCTCCTTCACCTATTTCACACATCCTCCAACTCATCTCCCCTCTGTTAACCACCAGTTTATCCTCTGTAGTTGAGTCTGTTTTTTGGTTTGTCTCCTTTTTCCTTTGTTCATTTGTTTTATTTCTTAAATTCCATATATGAGTGAAAGCCTATGGTATTTGACTTTATTTTGATCGACTTATTTCACTCAGTATTGTACCCTCTAGTTTCATCCATGTCATTGCAAATGGAAAACTACATTTGTTTTTATGTCCGAGTAATATATACACCACATCTTCTTTATCCTTCATCTATCAGTGGATGCTAGGACTGTTTCCTTATCTTGGCTATTGTAAATAATGGTGCAATAAACACAAGAATGCACATATCTTTTTGATTTAGTGTTTTTTGTATGGGTAAATACCCAGTAGTAGAATTAGTGAATCATATAGTAATTCTATATTTAATTTTTTGAGGAACCACCATACCATTTTCCACAGTGGCTGCACCAGCTTGCATTCCCACCAACAGTGCACAAGGGTTCTTTTATCTCCACATCCTCTCCAAAATTTGTTTCTTGCGTTTTTGATTTTAGCCATTCTGACAGGTATGAAGTGATATCTCATTGAAGTTTTGATTTGCATTTCCCTAATGATAAAAAAGTGTCTTGTCTTGGGCCTAATCCACGGATGAGCATGGGAGTTTACCCAAGAACTGAATTCTTCTGTGTCCCTCTGGTCAAGTCAAGAGAACATTGTGTACAGGAGCCCAAATTCCAGAATCAGATAGATAGGGGTTTGAATTTAACTCTTGCATGTACTAGCTGGGTCACTGGTTGCCTCTATGGGTCACTAGCTGGGTCACTCTATGCCTTGGTTTCCTCTTTTGTATGAGGAGCAATTATTAAACCTCATATAACCCTCAGGATGACACTATAAAATGTTCTAAAATACTAAACATAAGGCATCAGTGAAAGCCATATCTACAGCAGTGAAAGGCAGGAGAGGAGTCAAAGATAAGATAGAGGCCAAAACCTAAGTAAGCAGGGAAATACTAGTGTTGCTAATAGAAATGGAGAATATATGACAAAGTTCAGAGACAGATGATAAAGGCTAAATCGAGTAGAAATGTCCTGTAGGAAAGGGAAAATGTTGAATTGAAACTTGGGAAATTGGTCAGAGCTATATAAATACTTGAGAAATTTTTTTACAGATATGGCAGATGAAGTTTTAAGAATGAGTAAGGATTGCTGAAAAAAGGACCTTAGTGAAAGAAAACAATTCTAAGTGCTGATCTTTGGGAAGTACCAACATTAATAAATATTAAGACGAAAATGAGTCAGAGAAAGTGTGATTGGAGAGGCACAAGAACTGGGTGAGCACAGTGTTCTATACAATTATGTACATGCACATACTTATTCATCAAGGAAAAGTCTTATGTTCTTGATCTGAAGAATCACATAAATTGATATACAGCTGAGTTTTCTAAAGTGTGTTCTAAGGAACATTAGTTTTAGTAGCTGTTAAAAGGTACTTTCTTATCAAAACAAGACTGAGTTATCCCATTTTTTTAACTGGATTATTTGTTTTTTTGGGTGTGAGTTTTATAAATTCTTAATATATTTTAGAGACTAGCTGTTTGTTAGAAATGTCAGTTGCAAGTATCTTGCCCATCCTGTAGGTTTTTGTTTAGTTTTCTTGGTTGTTTCTTTGCTGTGCAGAAGCTTTTTGTTTTGATGTAGTCCCAATAGTCTATTTTTGCTTTTGTTGCTTTGGGAGACATATCTAGACTGATGTTGCTATAGCCAGTGTCAGAGAAATTACTGCCTATGTTCTCTTGTAGGGCTTTTATGGAGTCAGATCTCACATTTAACACTTAATTCTTTTTTTTTCCCCCCAAATTTATTTTAATTTTTCAGTGTTACAAGATTGATTGTTCATGCACCACACCCAGTGCTCCATGCAGTACGTGCCCCTCTCGATACCCACCACCAGGCTCACCCCCCCTCCCTCTCCCCTCCAAAACCCTCAGTTTGTTGCTCAGAGTCCACAGTCTCTCCTG
>JAPYYJ010000123.1:0-45588 GCA_028533885.1 Nasua narica | reverse complement strand
AACACATCAGCAATAAAAACCAAGAACTGTCTTAAAAAGAACAAGAACACATGATCACATAATCTATGAGCTTTCAGAGTCATGGACGCTAGGTGAGAGTAAGAGTCAAAAGACAAATAATGTTTTAGTATTATCATGAAGATAGTTTTGACTTTGTTAGAGTCTGAGACAGCTCCATTTTGTGAACCACTGCCACATATACTTGGTATGATGTTTTGTACATACGTGGTCCTCCAGAAATGAGGGAATTTTTAAAAAACGCATTTATTTATTTCAAAGAAAATGCTGTAATAGAGTTTGGATATATAAAAAAAAGAAAAAAGAATGTGAGACACACAGATAGATCACACACCACTGTCACTTCCAGAACTGAGTTCTAAGTCATCTATTACTCGTCTTTCCCTGTTGACATTTCAAGGAAAATTACTAACATGAAATATAAAATACCAATCTACCTAAATTTGACATATCAATCTAAACAAGACAGTCTAAGCTTAATATTTCATTTTGGCAGAAAGCTTCTTCTAAATACATCTCTACAATGTCAATGTACAATTCAACAATCTCATGAAAGCTTCCCCAAAATATTCAAAGGTGACAGAAAATTTGTTCTAAGAAACTTTAAATATTTGAGACTATTGATTTTTGAAATACATTTCCTGTTGAAATTTGGGTTTTATAATGAAGATAGGTAACTTGGTGGCACAGTATTACCTAACACATTAAGATGTATGGAAAAATGATCACTGAGACTTAAGGGAGAACTGAAATTAATTTAAAATAGTAACTAAAATTTAAAAGCCCAAGCTGGAGTCTTTTTTAGCGTAGCAGACTGCAAGACTTTTTTTTTTTTAATGCCACCTTTTATTAAACAACACTTCACTTTGGTAACAATAACACTGCCAATTTTGCAGTGAGATACTGGGCTCAGAGGAGAGGCAATTGACCTCCTTCTAGTTAGGAGGTAATGGGAAGCTTAGCAAAAAGTGGAATGCAAGCTGTGAGAGCCCCACTGTTGTTACTACTACCAAATGCTACTTCATGTCTCCCCACTTTTCCATTTACTATCACTTATCCACTTACAATCTGGGCCACTGTGCTAGTAGGTCAGGTTATGATACATTCTTCTACCCAGTCATTTTTCTTCATTTTAGGAAGCCCAGAGTATGGTGGAAGAGTCCTTTAAGAAATTAGGGCCCTCACTGTCCTTGATGCCACTAGCATGTACTTTTCTCCCGCTATTTCCTCCCCCAGGCTGATAACTTAAAAAAGCTATTTAAGCCATCTTTACACAGTTCTAAATCCCTGGAATTAGTCTTGAGTTTGTACTGAACTTTTAAAGCCTCTAATGAAAGATTCTACAATTTCTCTGAGGAAGTTTTTTTCTGAAAAATTGCTGTCAACCAGGGGGGAAAAAAATTAGGTTTAACCTCAATATCTTCTACAACAAAAACCTTCAAAATATTTCATGATGCACTATTTATACCATAATGATAAACTCTGAAAACTTCTGTATTGTATTTTTCATATTAACTCCTGGCTATAATCAATAAACTTACCATCTTCCCTTTGTAAAAACTGTTTAAAACATGTTACATACATTGGCTCCCTCAAATTATTTTTAGCTCTAATTTTAATGATTTAGATCTTTAGCTAAGGCATCAGGTATGCTGGGAAAAAATTATTAGTGCATTTTGATGATGAGAGATTGAAAATGCCTATTCTATTTCCAGGACGGTTATAATGATAAAATAGTGTTGAAGAACTTCATAAACTGCCACACAAAGGTATCACGGGGTTACTTTCCATGTGAAATGATCTTCATCAGGTGGGCCACCCAGCCATTTCAAGTGATTTGGCAATTTTATGAATTTCTCATTTTAGTTCTGACACATTATTACTATCCCTTCCTCCACTGAGATGAACACACAGCCATGGATATGATACAAAGTCTAGCCCTCATTCCTTAAGGTCACAAGACATCTTGCTCAGAAGAATTAAAGAATTCAACTTTTTGTTAACTTACTTTAAATCACCTATAAATTTATGATTTTTAATAAGGCTTATATTTTACATTTACAGGAAAACTGAAGATTCTACAGAGTTCCTATATCATCTGGGTACTTCCTTTTCCCTCTATTTTTAACATCTTACATTAGTATGGTATAGCAGCTGCAATTAATCAGCCAATATTGATATATTATTAACTAAAGTCCATACTCTGCCAGACTTCTTTAGTGTACATCTAATATCCTTTTTTGTTCCAGGATCCCATATTACATTTAGTTATGTCTCCTTAGGCTCCTCTTGATTATGACAATTTTATCCATGATTTTTCAAGATACAGAATTTGTTTTATCTCTTCATTTCTCATTCTAAAACTTCTATCCAAAGTTGATTACATTTCTTTTGGACTTACTTCTTTACCCTGTTCAAGATATCTGGTAGCTGTCTCACATACTATTAAATAGAGGATAGGGGGTGAGACTCAGAGGCCTTTTCTAACTCATAAAGTATACGGTTTTGGGTGGGGGAGTTGTTGTTTTGGTTTTGTTTTTTTACAATATTCTATTTCCTGATCTGAAACTGAAACTTTCACTTTTGACAAGAATTACAAACGCTATTCTTTCCTGAAATGATCCATTCCTCCTCCTCTACCACCTTCCTTCCAATTCCCTATTTTGCCTGCTGGAATCCATTCTCTCCTATCATTAAAAATTGCCTTTTTACTGCGTGTGGTGCATGAACAATCAATCTTGTAACACTGAAAAAATAAAATAAACATATTTGGGGGGAAAAAACACAATTGCCTTTTTATTCAATGTATTCCTTAGAGAAACTTTTTAATTAGAAGCATGCTTTATCCTAATGAAACTTTTCTTATAAGCCTCTCAAAAAGTCATTTTAATCTCCCTAAACCCTTCCCCAAAGACAGAAAAAGGATGCATTATTCTCTGCCCTGACGCCCAATGTCGCTTTCATAACTGTAGTTCTAGACCATCAATTAAGATAGACCATTTTTTATTTATTCTTTTTAAGACAGATCATTTCTCATCAAAACAACCATCAAGTCACTGGAACATTTTCTCTCATCACAGAAAGACTTCAGCCCCTGGCTTTATTTCCTCCTTCTCTCCCAGCCTCTTAACATCTTGTGATATCTCAAACACTTTTAGTCCACAATTTTATTAAAACTTCTACTTTGACGATTTTTACTACGTCAATCCCTTTTAGCAACTCCTCCTGCCACATCTTTTTCTTTCTCTTTTTGTGTTGTGCAATTCATTTCTAATATTTAAAATCCCCTTTCCTGACTTCATTTTTCCATCTTTCTTAATTCTCCTACTCCATACAGTTACTCAACCCAATTTGGCCTCTAGGTTGACTAGTTCCCTTCCTATTTTTCCTTGGTTTGACTTTACAATGTAGCCCAAGTATTTTTCTTTTTTAAATGTTCTTCGATGCCAGAGATGGATAAATCCAATCTTGTATTTTGGCTAAGCTTTCATCTGGGTAAGTATTAGAGTTGAGAACATCCCAACTTTGGTATATGTGCTGCCGAAGCAAGCACTAGAGTGAAAACACACATACACACCCCAAAATTGATTCCATAAACATTTTGGTATTTAACATTAGCTGATATCAAAGTCTATTTTCAAGGGTTCCCTACAAATCCACCAGACTTAAGCCCCACACCCTATTCTCAATCTTGTGATGTTCAGAATGTCTAAGAACGAGATCAGAATTTCAAGTTTTCCAACCAACTTCAAATGTACTCCCTTCTTTCATCTGTTTCCTCTTTTCCCCTTTCTTCATAAAAACATAGAACGCTGAGAAGATAGAATATGGACTACAGAGCTGATGACTTCAGTTCTGGCCCCAGCTCTACCCCTACATTTGCCCCCCCCACACACACAATTCTGCGAGCTTGATAATAATCCCTTCTAGTTCTCACAATGACCCTAAGCTATTATTTTTTTATTCTTTAGGCTCCAGTATTTTCACTATACTCTAGAACCAATTCTCTACGATCAATTCTAGGACTTAACGCTTGACTTAAAAACAAATACTAGGGGGCCCCTGGGTGGCGCAGTTGGTTGAGCAACTGCCTTTGGCTCGGGTCATGATCTCGGAGTCCCGGGATCGAGTCCCACATCGGGCTCCCAGCTCCATGGGGAGTCTGCTTCTCACTCTGACCTTCTCCCTTCTCATGCTCTCTCTCACTCTCTCTCTTCCCAAATAAATAAATAAATAAAATCTTAAAAAAAAAAAAAAAAAAAACAAATACTAGGGGTGCCTGGATGGCATAGTTGGTTAAGCATCCAACTTATGGTTTCGGCTCAGGTCATATCTCAGGCTCTTGAGATCAAGCCCTGTGTCAGGCTCCACGCTTAACAAGGAGTCAGCTTGAGATACTCTCTCCCTCCTCTTCTCCCCCTCCCATTCATGCTCTCTAAAATAAATAAATCTTCAAAACAATCCACAAAAAACAAATACTAGTTAATATGAAATGAGCATTCATTATACACCAAGCACTATACAAATTGCACTTATTAACACTTTAATCCTCACAATGGCCTTGTAATGCTGTCATTATATCCATGACAAATATGGAAGCCAAGACAATGCAGCTGAAACAAATTCTGAACTCAGGACATCTGGATTTGGATGTCCCAAACCCACATGATTGATTTATACATATTCCCTCCATGCAAACATGTCTCCTCTGGCCCTGCTTTACTCCTCAACTACCATTCCATTTCTCTTTCCTTTTTTTTTTTTTTTTTAAAGATTTTATTTATTTATTTGACAGAGAGATCACAAGTAGGCAGAGAGGCAGGCAGAGAGAGAGAGGGAAGCAGGCTCCCTGCCAAGCAGAGAGCCCGATGTGGAGGCTCAATCCCAGGACCCTGAGATCGTGACCTGAGCCAAAGGCAGGGGCTTTAACCCACTGAGCCACTCAGGCGCCCCTCTCTTTCCTTTTTTCTAGCACACTTCTTCAAAGAGTAATAAATGCTTTATCATATTTATATTCTTAATCCATTTTAACTTTATTTATATCCACCCCTCATGAATAATCTTTTGGGAACTACTGAACTGAATAGGAACTTCTCATTTTAATCCTATTTATTTTATCCCTCAAGTTCTTGCTTCTTAATTTTTCCCACAATATATACGTGCACTGCTTAGGTTTCCATTTTAATTTCAAGTCATTAATCCTCTTGCCCTCTTATACCTGGAGAATCTTTTTTTTTTTTTTTTTAAGATTTTATTTATTTATTAGAGAGAGAGAGACTGAGAATGAGAGGGGAGAAGGTCGGAGGGAGAAGCAGACTTCCCGCAGAGCCAGGAGTCCGATATGGGACTCGATCCCCGGACTCCGGGATCATGACCTGAGCCGAAGGCAGTCGCTTAACCAACTGAGCCACCCAGGCGCCCATACCTGAAGAATCTTAAGCTAAGCTTTTAAAATAGCACACCATCTATTCTCCCAATTCACAAGCTCATGGAACTATTGTCCAAGTTGTAGGCAGAATTTCCTACTGTCTAGTGGACCTCTCCCCTAGTGTAATTCTTTGTAAGTACTCGTCTCAGTAAGATGCCAAGTACTATACTTTTATGTTTACTCTTCCATATTTGGTTTTCATTTGCATGTCGTGTCTCTGGATTAGATTCACAACTTTATCTTGCTTAGACTAATAGTCTCCAGTCTCCAATATGGCTTATTAATAACTGAATGCTTGTCGCTCTCTAAACGTGATATGTACTTTTATCACATCTGCTCATGTTTTTCTTATTCATATCCAAATCCAATGGCCTTTGGTCCATAAAACCCTCCCCATTTCTCCTTCAGATAACGAATCTCATCGTGTATTTCATGATGCTCTAATACCACACCAACTCTATTACAGATTTCACTTTGCCTCACAGTACAGCTATTCAGATGTTTGCTGCCTCCGCCAGATTGTAAACTCGATTACAGAACAGAAACCTTGCAATTCTTCTGAATCCCTGCAGTGCCTAGCATAGTGCTAAAATGAATGCTGCGTAATTCAATGAACAAATTAACCAGGATGCCACTGAGGTGAGGCAGAATCCTATCAGGGACATGAAATGCTCATGCAATTACTTAACAAGAGTACCAGAAATATCTAGGAAGTGGGGCATAAAGGAAAGGTAGAGAGTAATACCTTTAAATTAAAATCAAGGTGGACGGGGAAAACAAAGTATAGAAGGTAAAAGGGAAGCGAAACGGGAAGTTAGAAAGAACTTGGGAAAAAAGATCAAGAGAAGAATCAAATGGAGATTTCCTATATGCTATCTATTGTTTTCTTGGTATATCTTTGGAGGAACTAGTGAAAATCATTTGCCTAATTTTTACCTGCTTTAGATAGAGGCACATTTTATACGGTGGTCACAAACACAGTGAATCTTTTATCAATTACAGAAACTACAGGAACATACTTTAGAAAGGCTTTTCTTTGTTTTCGCCATCCTATATATGGAACTGTCATCTCTTAAAAACCAACACTTTTTCAAAATAAAATCTACAGTCTGATTTAACTTAAACCTACCTTTTAGGGCGCCTGGGTGGCTCAGTTGGTTAAGCGACTGCCTTCGGCTCAGGTCATGATCCCGGAGTCCCGGGATCGAGTCCCATATCGGACTCCCGGCTCTGCGGGAGGTCTGCTTCTCCCTCTGACCTTCTTCTCCCCTCTCATTCTCAGTCTCTCTCTCTCTAATGAATGAATGGAATCTTTAAAAAAAAAAAAAAAAAAACCTACCTTTTATATCCAAAGTCTAGCATTGATTACTAGCCTGAAAAAGATGAACAATAACACTAGGATAAATTCAAATATCTGACAGACTGTCTTGAAAATGAAGGTCAATAAAATTTCTTAAAACTATAGCAAAGAACAATATAACGGGTGAACCTAACAGATTAGTTCAAGCAAAAGCTATGTGATCATCCATTAAGAACTTTATATGAAAAATTTACCTTGCATAGTTAAAAGGCAGTCTGTGAATAACATTTTAGCCCTCCAGGAATAAGCTTATCCTATTTGAGAATGCTGGTGAATAGGTAAATATACACCGACATGATAGTATTATTTCTTCTAATGTTCACATCGCATCTCTGGCCTGTTATACCTCCGAAGCATGCAACTACCACCAACACATTTCCCTTGCCAAGAAAATAAAAATTCCAAATTTAACACACATTCAGCCAAATATTATTTTTAAAAGGCTCAAAGAGTTGAGTTAAACTCTCTAAAGGTTATTGTTTCAAGTTAATTTATGATTTAGAAGTTAAAATTTTATCCATTGACAGGTATTTTAAATGAACAATTCTATTTCAGCTCATTACTTCTTTTCTAAATTAAACATTTTGAAGACTGAGAAATTAGTATTTTAAAAATTCAGCCACAGCAAAATGGAGGATAGGTCAATAATCCAAAGAATTCATCATCCTTTTCTAAGAATGCAAACGTAGAGAAGTTTCAACTCAACTTCTATAGTTTCTTATTCCTGATATGTTAAAATAGAAATAAATGAGAAAGCCAGTTATGGGACAGTGAGTTAGCACAAGTATTTTCGTGTAACTTCTCACCAAAAGTATGATTTATATTGAACATGATAAAATACTGCTTTTCTAATTATATGGCTTTTAAAAAATTTTTCATGTTATGGCCTTCAGTGATTCCCTCTAAAAATCTATGTAGTTTAATATTTCTAGGAAATATTTATAGAATGTTTGTGTATTTGTAATTGTTCTAGTTTTTGTTGGACGATTACTTGCAAATGTGTAATAGATGAATGATTTGGTCTGATTTTATGGTCCTAATTTTCTTTGCTATAATACAGTCTTCTAATGGGATATTACAGATTAGGCCTTTGCCAAAATTAGGATTTTGGTTTTTAAGTCTTAATGTACATTTTGTAAGAACATAAGAATATAAGTTCAGTTTACTATATTTTGGTTTGCATGAGATAGATATAGATATAGATATAGATATAGATATCTTGAATTCCATTTTGAAGGGACACATGAATCGTACTTTTGGCTTTGCAATCATATAACAACCAGGTTAAACACGGAATGGACTTGGTAACAAAAACCAATCTGTCTTAGCAACAGAAAATACTTTAGTATATGGAGGGGGGAGGTGGAAGGAATTACTCTATGGGGGAAAACTAAAATTACAGGACTTACTATTTACTACATGAATGACACTGTTCTATTATTAGCTCCACAGGGGAAAAGAAGACAGGCTAAAAGGCCCAGCTCATGCATAGGGTATTTTATTCAGTTGTTTGTTAGGAGTATGAACTTTGGAGCCAGACTTCCAGAGTGCCTAACTCTCTCAGTCACTCACTAATTATGGGAATCTGAGCAAACTGCTTATCTTTTTGTGTCGTGCTTCCCAAATCTATGAAGTGGGGGACAATAAGAAAAACTTCTTTTAGGGATGAAGTGAAGACTAGCTCACAAGGGCTAAGAATGATGTGGCCACTTAATACACAGTCAAGAAATGGCTAGTGTTTAGTTTCCATATGCATCAGACAACCTTTTGGTTCCAGGCATTGAGACAATTTCATTCTAAGCCATAGTATTTCATGTATTTTTGCTACTATAAATATGAAATCAAGAACTGTAGCAATTAATGTGGCACCTAAGTAACTCCTTTTAAACTAGTAATTTTCTAAATGTTTATTCCTATCGGGGGAATTACCCCAAAAGACCTAGGCATTTTGACAGTGCAGTCAAATTTTTAAAGGGAAGACAAATAGTGGTAGAAAAAACAGCTAATCCCTTCTACCAATACCAATCCTCTAAAAGACCCCACATTTTACAAACTGGTATAAGGTATCCTTAAAACTCATTTTGACCACCATTTCTCTTTAGAAAAGCCTACTTAATGGCCTACACCTCACAATAATTAACAGAAAGTAGCCTTATAAATTAATGAAAATAACAAGTGATAATTTCGTTCTTCCTAAGCTCTGTGGCTATTGAATGGTTCAGTAGAAAAACAAGTAAGAATTCCCAAATGACATTCACCTTTAAGGATACTGAAACAGCTTAAATTTATTAAATAACACCTAAGAAACAATAAACGAATATTTTTCCAAAAACACACACATGGGAAAACATAGGCATCACTTAAATATAAGAAAATATATGAGTACTGCTCTATGAGCTCACTGCTACATACTAATTAAGTTCCAATTAGCCTAGCTTTGCAGTTTCCTCATCACTCTACCAAAACAGCATATATTAAGATAGCAGTGTTTCACAAAAGATGCTTGTTTTTACTGCACATCCTATAGAATCTTATTTAAAAAGGATAAACAGACTACACAGACACAGGGATACAAGGAAAACACCACTTAAGACATTTTAATCCTTTGAGGAATTCACGTTACCTGTAGATCATTTTTGCTCACAATTAGCTACAAGAGAGAAGTGATTTATCTTCTATTGGCATTTAGTAAGGAAATACTATTGCTTCTTGGTTCTTTATTTTAGGGGGATGAATTCCCTTCTGAGAGAAACATATCTAAATTTTAGTTAACTCTGTTTAGTCCCTTATCTGCCACCCATTCCCTTTTTGGACCACTGGCTAAAACCAAAATAAAAAAATAATTATTACATTAATAAACAAAACTACCCACCTCTGGACTAAAGTCACTATCTCAAATCATTCTGGGTCTACTAGAACCTGGAGACAACCTACAGTTTCTAAAATTTAAAGCAGTATTGGGAAGAATCTAGGTCGTACCAATTCATACTCTGTTTTAAATAATTAATAAAATAACCAAAGCCGGTCATCGATTTCTTCCACCAAAAACCAACAAATAAGTGCAACAATTTAACTGCCCTGTACAAATCATATTACAAGGTAAACAGACCTAGTTGATGAAGAAAAATTCTATAAAGATTTTCAACTAATTAATGTAGAAAAATATGTGACTTAGAGGGGAAAGGCAACATTTGCAACTCTCAAATGCAGTAAATTAAGGCATGAATCATTGGTGGATACTCAAACCATGAGTAGAAAACTATAATGGAAGGATCAGAATGTCACCACCTGAACCACAATCCATCTTAAAGCATCACTAAACATGGGATAACCAGATGTTTTATGCTTCCAACTGAGATAAAATATGAAACACAAGAATACCTATAACGCATTCTTGTTTGAAAGAGAATGCCTCTAAAGTATTCTTGTTTGAAACAGAACCTAAATCTAATGAAGTTTTCGGGGCTAAATTCTGGCTTCTATAAAAAATGCCAATGGATGGAGGAACGAGTTACGATGACACTACAAAGAACAGCCACACCAGTCAAAACTGTAGGACTTTCTCTCAAAATAACTAGGCTTCTTCATTAAGTCAGTGGAACGGAGGGTAAACATGAAGGGAGAGGACTACCCCAGATTAAGAGTCCTAGGAGAAATAACAATCAAATGCTATCTATGGTCCTTGAGAGAATCCTATTCTGAACAAATCAACTCTTCAAATACATTTTTTGAGACAACGGGGGAAATCTTACGATGGATTGGGTATTCAGTGACATGAAGAAATCACTGTCAAATTTGATGGGTATGATAATCATATTATGGTTTGAAACGAAAATGTCATTATTTTAAAGACATGATGATGACGTTTGAGAGGACATGACATGATGTCCAGGATTTGCTTCAAAATACGATAGAAGAAATGAACAGATAAAACAAGTGTAGAAACAAATAAATCAAGATGATGAGAATGTGGGAATCACTATATTGCTATATGATGACTGAACTCTGATAGTAAAAAGTTTTTTAAAATTACCATTCCATTAAATATTTCCATTCCATTAAAATTCCCATTACCATGGGTTATTCACCCACCCATTCAAAACTAACAAGTTTCAGAAATCACTTAAAAATACCTTTCAAAGAATATTTTAAAGCTTACTTGCTAGTTTTATGTATCATAAACACATAGAAAAAAACAAATTCAATTTAATGGCTAAACAACCAGAATGATTATACCAAGACATATTTATTGGGTATGAATGAACAGAGTATAAAAGTACTGTTCAATAGCTATTAAGAAGTTTTTTTGAGAACACCCTTAACTTTGCTAAAAAGCTAAAATTCAGGATCCTAAAAATTACAAACTTTTCTCTAGAGCAGTAATTATCAATTCCCATTACAGAGTAAAACCATCTTGAGATCTTAAAAAAACTACAAACTCCTAGGACTCACTACTCATGAATCTCACTTTAGGGTAGGCCCTGGGGATTTCAGTGTGCAGAAAATCCGGAGACACTGGTCAATGCAACTACTTAACAAAGGCTTGTTATTCCTGTTCTCCATTATCAATTATTTTAAGGTCAATAGATTTTTCATAAAAAATTTGTTTTGCCTTTCTGTTAAGGCCATAGGAGGAGATCGCTGACTGCTACTTTATTCAACCCCAAACGCATAGAAAGCTCTAACATAAGTATTCTCTGTATACATTATCTTCAATAATTTTTAAAAGGTAGACAACGTGATCATGAAAAATTACTTCTACCTATTTTTCTAAAAGTGATCCACCCCTTAATAAATTAACTACACTTCTCAAACATCATAAAATGATCATAGTAACGATGTCACAATTTATAAATCTCAAGGATTTTTATCACCTTCGATGAAGTAGAATACGTGAATAACTAATAATCTGCCAGGTTTATGACTGTGTATCTAGATGTCAGACTTCTAATTAATTACAAAGCCCTCAGGCTTCCTTCTTGGAAAAAAAAAATTGTATTTTCTGAGACACTAAGTAACTAAGTAATCCTTAGTTACTAAAAGAAAAAGAGAAGCTAAGTATAAAAGCCAGTCTTTAAAAATTACTGTGTAAAATAAACCAATTAAAATATATTATTGTATGGATTCCAAATTCAGTCAAGTTCTTAGATATAAAAATTACACAAGGTAAACTGAATCCCCCTAAACATTTGCAGAAAAGAAAGATCACCCAAGTACTTGTGTTCTTACACAATCTTTGAAATAAAAGGAGATCTATCTATTATTTCATTGTGAACAAGTTCTGTTTGAGGAAGACTCAGCAGGAAACAGATCCTGTCGATACTAGTGAGTTGTACGTTGAAGTCACCTGACTTGCTAAATTTCACTGGAGGCAAATAAACATAGAGAAGATTTAGTTACCATTCCAGAAGACATGACCTCACTGAAGTAATACTAGATGTTAATGTAAAGGGTGTTTGATAACTACTTTATAAGGCAAAACATAGATGGTTCCTTATAAAGATCACAATATCCACAACATGCGGGGGGAAAAAAGTTAACCTCATGTCCCATAAATGGATACTTTTGGATTGAGATAAATGATTTAAAAATATTTTTTTCCGTAAACTGGCTAGTCTAAACTATTGTGGTATCAAGTTGAAGACTTAGCTCACATGAAGTATGAATATCCTTAATACACACGTTATATGTATTTTACATTTCAATGGAAAGAACCTAGACAACCAATTCGGAGACTTGGAAATGTCTAATAAGCACTTAAGTATTATAAGCTAGCTCATAAAATAATAAAAATTAAAATAATTTGACACATTTCTACTCCTATCAAATATCCTAGCAAATCCAAAAACAATACTCAATGCTGGTAAGCAAAAAAGTGGAATAGCCAGTCTCATCTACCATTCATATTAGTTTAGTGAAAGAAATTTGCAGTAAGAATCAGGAGTCTCTTACATTTTCTTTGACCCAGTAAGTCTAGCTCTAGAAATCTAGTCTCAGGAAAGAATCTGAAAGACAAAAATGTTTTGTACGGGCTGTTTGCAACAATGCCACATATATATTAATAAAAAGTATGGAAGTAGGCTAAATGTCCAATGAAGGTACTTTCAAAAGTACTACAAATCCACTCGCATACTAGACAGCTATTAAAATTTCTAAAACTTTCTTACTAAAACAACAATTACAATAAAACATAATAAGAACTGCACATACAGTGTGATTTTAATTTTGTATAGAAATATATATTTACACGGAAAAGGGAAAAAAAATTGTTACCTCTTGTAAATGATCAAAACTACCAGAGTCTATACTATTATTGGATTCTTGGAACTTTTAACTCACCTAACATTCAAAAACTATCTGGGGATACTTAATATAAAAACCCAGGTATAACAAGATGCAAAACATTAAAACTGGTCAATGATAAAGTCATTTAGTAATAAAAAAAGGTGAATTCACATATCTTCACCTTCATCTTTCTTATCAAGCAGAGTGAAGAAATAAAAGATGTATTGAAATATTCAAAATAGAGCTGGGAGATGAAGGCAAATTTATTAAGTAGTGAGCAATTTTACTCATATGCTCTTAATGCAAAAAATGCAGAACACCTCAAAATGAATAAGAAAAATATAGAGGAAGATACAATTATGCCAGGGATTCATAATCTTTAGTGAGGAGGATATTTCATTATTACTTAAAAGAAATCTCACCGGGGCCATGAGGTTACAAGGAAAACGGTGATGAATTCCCTGGAAGAACCCAGGTGACTTCTAACCAGGCCTCCACCCAGAATACAAACACACACAGGCATGTCTAACTATACCCAAATGGGCAAAATGCACAAAACTCCTTCCAGTCCAAGGAAGCGACTGTTATGGTCCTGTGCTTGATGGTAACCAGAATTTCTTGATATTTTACACTTAAGTTGTTTAACGGGCTGCATGTGGACATTGAAACTTCTCAGAAACTGTATGTACCATCTTGATGTTATCTACTTTGTGTTAAGGACTAAACAATGTATCTGATCCAGTAGAACTATTGTGCCTAGTAGAATGCCTAGGACCTAGGAGTTATTCAATAAATGTCGATTTTTTTTCTCTTCTATAAAATAATACAATTTCTACCAGTCAATAATTTAAGAATCTATAGTCCTAATTATAAGCGATGATCATACTCAGCATCTCACTCTGGACTTTACCTTTAAGAATGGTACACTATAAAACAGTCAACTTAAGGAGCCAAGTTGAGGGAACAAAGGCTTAAACTAAGTCCACACGGTGATCAGAGATTCGGTCAGAAAACAGTGTTATTAACCTAAGCCATCTTTTAAAATCATGATAAACAATTGTGGCTTGTGCTAGATATACCAGAAAAGTAGATCAAGGGTGAATTTTGTCTATTCTTACCAGAATTAATTTCAAATATCAATTGCTTCTCTTGTGCATAAGGAGTCTCTGTTCATGGATATATCTCTCATTTACTACATACTTACCATGGACAGCACAACCGTTCCATATCTACAATAAATGTGTCACTATAATATGCTTTTTCTTTTTCTGACTGAGGGACGTACACTGAACTGTAAGAGCTAGTGTAGAACTCATTAATCTTGGGTTCCATATGGACAGAAACACTGATTTAAAGATTTCTTATATATATCTTACACATATATAAGAAATCAAGAGTTTTCCAAACAGCAAATAGAACTGTAAAATTTCATCTTCAGTTAAAAATCACTTCACGCATTTTATTTGCAAAAGAACTTTTTCCCTTATTTTTTTCTTCATCTTGACTCCATCTGCTAGTAGTTGCAAATTTTTGCTTTGGTTTTCTTCTGTGAGGTGAGTCAAACCCATCGCAGAATGAGGTGAAACAGAAATGATCAAGACAAAACCTAAATACCAAAATAAATTCTATAGAAAATTCTTCCGAGTTTAAATTGTTTTTTAAGAGGCAGCCTATAATATGTTGAAAAAAATCCGTATGACTACTTCCATTACATGTTTTGCCTGTTCACTTTTCACTGTTTCTATGCAGTGTTAAATTGTAACATTCAGATTAGCCCTGAAGAATATGCACAAGGACTTTAAACCTGGGCTTAGACCTAGACAGTGTGACATCCAATTAAACATGAAAAAACAACTCAGTATCTCTTCATTAGAGCTTTTCTTCCCTTATTTTGGGAGAGAAAATGAAAAGGGCGAAAGGAATACAGCTGATAGAATTTTCATTAACACTAGGTTTTTCTCCCAAAAGCATTCAAATGCCCCTTATCTAACCATAAATAAATAAATACCTACCTACCTACCTACCTACATAAATAAATAAATAAATAAATAAATAAATAAATAAAATAAAATAAAATAAAATAAAATAAAATAAAAGTAAGACCTAACACAATTTTTTAAATTCCAAAATGTGGAATTCATTATACTTACTGGAGTTTAACAGGCCCCTTCCCACTTGACAAAATGGGAGAAACGTGGTATAGACAATAAAAATCATACCTAAGAGGGACGTCTCCTTGGCAAATGCTGCAGCAGTAGGTGGGTCCAATGCAGGTTGTCCATCCCCAAATGGAAGATCAGGTCGAGTATAATCCCTACTTTTATCATTGTTGTATTTTACATTCAAATTCACAAGTTTGGAAAAAAATCAATCCTTAGAGTGAAGCGAGCATTATAAATATTCTGACCATCTAGGGCCTGTAAAAGTGAATAAAGTATATCAGCAGTCTTAAGGAATGAAAATTAGTTAGAAATAGGACTTTGACAACAAAACCTAACAATGAAGACCGGCACATAAAAGACACCAGGAAAGGGATCAAATATCATACATCATTTTTTGTTATCCCAGCTGTACATGTATTCATTTCCATAAATACTAACTTTTGTATGTAGAAAGTGCTACTTACATCTCAAATACAACCAGTTAAAAAGAAAAGGATGTGGTAGAATGAAAATAAAGGTTCTTCTGTGAGTACAAAAATACATACAAACAAGTTAAATACATATGCTAATGCTTTTGATTAAAACAAATCTACAAATAATTTAAAAAAATAAACAAGGATTACAAATATAGTCAGTCCTGCCAAAGCCGTAGCATAATAGCCTACATAATATTTTAATTTTATTGTACACACACATCTTTTGCTGGATGGCAATACTTCAAAGAATTGGTGTAATTTTATAAGGTAACTTTTGTTGGATGTCACATTATATGAAGTGCCTCAAGCCAAATAAGTATCACTATAATGTGTAATAGCAATTCCCATAAACTGGGGCAAACCCTATTATTTCCTTAACTTGAGGTTTTCAACCTGAATCCAAATAGATTGTTGAATTAGAAAATGAAACGTCATCCCAGGAAAGCTCAGGAACAGAAGAGTGCGATCTCTAGAGCTGAAAGCCCACATTCAAATTAGGTCATCTTGAACAAGTTATTTAACCTCTCTGAAGCTCAGGACCTTTTTAATCTGGAACACAGACATGAGGGGTGCCTGGGTGGCTCAGTGGGTTAAAGCCTCTGCCTTCAGCTCAGGTCATGATCTCAGGGCCCTGGGATCGAGCCCCGCATCGAGCCCCGCATCGAGCCCCGCATCGAGCCCCGCATCGAGCCCCGCATCGAGCCCCGCATCGGGGCTCTCAACTCAGCAGGAAGCCTGCTTCCTCCTCTCTCTCTGCCTCTCTCTCTGCCTGCCTCTCTGCCTGCTTGCGATCTCCCTCTCTCTGTCAAATAAATGAATAGAATCTTTAAAAAAAAAAAAACACCATTAAATTTATTACTAATCTTTGCTTTTGTTTTCCATCCTATTTTCCTAGTCCTTCAGTAGCAGAAGAGGATCTATGAACACTGTTTGCTAACACTGGGGGCACTGTGAAAGCATTTAAGTTTTTTCAGTAAGCAAGCTTTCTTGTCTTTAAATTAGTGACTTCCTAGTATTTTTTATCCTTTTCACTTATGGAAATGGATTCTGGAATGGGTAAGAATTCAAGTATTTAAGCCCTTCCTAATTTTTATGAAGTATCTAATTTCATAATTTTGTTTCAGAAGAGATCACAAAATGGCTCTTCTTCAGATGGCAACAGTGGAAGAAACTCTCCAGGCCTTGATTGATCTTCATCATTACAACCTTGGTGAAAACCACCATCTGAGAGTGTCTTTCTCCAAGTCAACAACTTAAAAAGGGGGAGGTGAAGATTGAGGGTGTATCAAATGGTTTGGTGTCATCACCTATTGACTGTTCAGAAAAGTGGGGACCAGAGTTTGATTTTTTGGTTGTCGTTTCCTTTCTTTTTCCCCATGCTGTTATCATTCCTTGGTTATAAAATGAAATGGCATACGTAAAGGCAGAGTTGTTAACCTCTGTATTTCATTTGTTCTATAGGGAGGCCATTTTTTGTCTGTTTATGATTTTAGTTTAATTATACTTTCCTTTTTCAACCTAGTTGACATACGTGCCCTAACAAGGAAAACTAGTGTTGCTATGGTGCATTTACTAGGAAAAAGGAATTGGTTGTCTAGGGCACATTGTTACGTGGGAATTACAATATATTTAGGCAGCGGTGTGTAAAAAGGTTAAGTTTTTGTTTCTCCTGCTTGGAACTTATTTTCAATTATTGGCTTGTCACATTTCTTTCTATTCAATCAAATAAGATACATGATACTGAAAGAATTAAAGCAGCATTTTTTAGTTTTTACTACCTGAGGCTTTATTGCTTTAAAAAAAAATTGGCCTTCTGTATCTCACAATTCTGGTCTAGATTCAGTTATGAATGTAGGCATTAGCTAAAATTAACGAGATGCAGAGTATTAATTTCTTAAGACAACAAAGTGATTTCTGTTAAGTTTGAGCCCTATGTGGAAAGCATTGTGGAATCTTAACCTTTTTGTACACACTCTTGTGGGACGTATCATATAAATGTCAGCACTAAGTAATGTCTTGTTGTGGCTGAATATTTTTCGTAGATGTGTCTGAAGTTCACATGACGTATGTGCATTTAAGTATATATTGCCATCCTTAGTTTGTAATTAAGACTTGGAATAGGTTGTGGATTTCTGAGCATGTGCAGACTGGTCTAGCTAGTTCAGGAACTGGCGCATGTATTTTTCAAAGATAAGGAAAGTGTCCTGCGAAAGTTTGCAGGAAGATTAATTTGGCGGCAGTTTCCTAAAACTGACAACCAGCTGGGACCAAAGTTTATGTGCCTTTAGTCTTAATTTACCTTGCATTGTAATATTCAGTTTTCATAAATCTTCAAAATATTTCGTATTTAGGAATAGATCTGACTTTAATAAAACCATGGCTCAGAATCTACAGGTCAAAGGAGTTTGAACAATTCTTGTCAATCTGAACTGTTGATTCTGTTTAAACGACCAGTACTTTTTGAAATCGATGTAGTTTCAAGATTCATAGATTCTGTTACCTATGTCGACAGAATGGTCATATATTTTCTATTAGTTGAGTTTTTAGATCCTTAGAAATGTAAAATTCAGTATAGTTCGAAAATGGCACAATTAAAAATTAATTTTCTAACAAAGTTGGGAGGTCTGATGGCTGTTTAATGTCCTTTTGTGTGTACTCTGCTCACCTCCGTAGCATGATCAATAAACACTTCTGTAGCTCGGTATTCACCTTTTCTGTCTTGGCTGCCTTTTCTCTCTCCTGTTCTTTGTTTTTCACGCCACTGTGCCTCTGAATTCACGTGTATTCTCTGCCAGGGTGGGAAAGGAGTACTAATATGACAATTCTATGGCTTTATACCATAAATAAATCTGGATGCTGTGAAAACACACCAGCTGTTTTTTGTTTTTGTTTTTAATTTTAAAAGATGGTAACTGCTTTTCAGGAGGACACCTATTAAACATTTCCCACCCTGTTATAATCTACTGCTTTAAAGACATAACTTTTTTTTTATATATCTGGTTAATTCTTTCTATCTCTTTTGTTGTTGCTGTTGTTGTGTTTCCAGTAGATTTATGCACTAATAGATCTTCTGGATTTGCCATGCTCTCTTGCTGCAGTTTCATCTTTCATCTTTTGTGTCTGCTAAAGATTTCCTACTAATCTTAGATTATCCTGTGAGTTTTAACAAAGGGTACTAGATGTTACTGGGAAGAAACAGTAACATTTGGTGTGCTTTTGCCATGGGTGGGAAGATAATACATTCAGGTGTTTTAAAACTTAAAGGTAATTGTGACGTTACAACTTCCACTCTTTTTCAAAGGAGTTCAGTTAGGGTGCCATTATGTGTAACTCATCATATTTTTGGTCACTTTTTAAAAATAGATATATTGGTGTCAGGTAACTTTAGAGTTCTATGTTCCAGAGGTTTGTTTTGCTATGAAATACATAACAAGAATTATGTAAAACTCACACAGTAGGAGAATAAAAAAACAAATGAAGGAGTAGGAGATAACTGTAAATGTGCCATATTAATACAATTCAGTTCTCTCCAAGAAGGAAGAATATAGTAAATAAAACAATTGCTTACATTTGAGTCAGCAACTTGGGGTTCTTTGGAAGCTAGGTGATCTCGTATTCTTTCTTCTTAAAATGGGATTATACAACAGAAGCACTCAAAGCAACAGCAGATGTGCCTAAAATTTAAAAAAAAAAAAAAGTACCAAAGCTAATGAATAGTAATTGAACAAAATTTCTTCTAAGAGAACTTTTTTCTCCGATTGGGTGGTGGTTGAAACACCTAAAAGTAGGTATTTAGCCACTTTTCAAGTACTCTTTGCGGCTGGCTTGGGATTGATGGAAGAAAGGCAGGTCCTGAAATGTGCATAGGAACTGGATTGCTTCACTTGCTGAGCTGGGGAAGAGTTCACAGGACCTCTGACAGAGGATAACCAGACACCAGAGTTCTTCCTCCCCAGGGAATGGCCGATTCTTCAGGCTCTTAGAGTGCACTGTGATTGATACACAGCCTTCCTTCCAAAGCAACAAGTCAGTGAAGTGGTAATTTTGACATTGTAGAATATTTAAAATTTGGTGTATTAAAATAACCCAGTCCTTGTCATACAGAAGTTGCTGAAGTGCTAGGTGAAAATACTGTCAGCATTGTCATCATTCTTACCACCAAATGCCTCAGATTTTTACAGTGAACTGGCCAACAGTGAACTGTTCTTAGGACTTAGCAGCTTGTTAATAGGCCTTACCTTGAAAACTTAGGGTTTTTTTATGACTGCGCTAGGACACCCGGTTTTTTGACATTCAGATTTATTTGGAAATGGGTCTCAAAGCATCTCCATAAGGAATGGATTCATATGTATTTATATTTAACATTAGAAATGTAATTTAGCATTTGAAAGCCACTAAGAATACCTTGGCTTAACCAAGAAAGGTAACAAATCATTCTCTTCATTATGGTAGGACTATGATTTGAGGCAATTTAAGATTAGTCTAATCAAATTATAATTAACAATTTGTTTCTGTAGTTCCATTTGGATTACCATATAGTTTCTAGGCAAAGGACAAGTCACTTTTCTAAGCCTCAGTATCCTTCATCTATAAAATGGAGGCAGTAAATTCTGCTCTGCCCACCTCACAGAATTACTGTGAAGGTCAAACAGGATAAATGCAGAAATGCTGTGTGGTAAACTGCTGTGTAGGAGAAAATGTAACAATGCCAAAGTTCTAGGACTGCTAGATTAGCCTGTAGAAAACTTATCCACAATAAATCGTATCCTACTGCCTTGTTTGCTACAAGGAAGTATTTTTTAATGGCCTAAAATTATTTTTTAAGTGTCAGTCCGGTGAAGCAAAAGATGGAGACTGCAAGTATATAACGCATCCCAAAGCCAAATGAAGGAGACTGGATTTATTAGTCTTAAATTTTTGTTTGAACTGTTTGATAGCCCAGTAATTGAACATAGATACGTATTTAATTATAGGCTCTACTTATGATATATATGTGTGTGTGTGTGTGTATATATATATACACACACACACACACATACACACACACACAACTTTAAAGGTTGCTGTGAAACTTGGAGGTAAATCTAACAATTAAAAACTTTGAAGCCTATGAAAAGAAGTAAAGATATTCACATGACTAGGCTGAACTAAGTTTCCTCATGGTCATATTTTAAAATGGAACATAAATCTGAAAACATGTTTGTTCATTCAAGAAAAAAGGATACAATATTGTTTAGTGAACTTGAGTATACATAGGTTTCTATTGTAGCTATAGGTTTCTAGAAAATCTTAACCCATAGTATTAGAATTTGTGTACTTGTTATCAAAAATCTTAATTTTATAGCTTTTTTACCTAATACTCCATTTACTTTTTTTTTTTTCCACTTTAGGTTTTGCAAATGAAAGTATACATGTTGAAATATCAGATTATTCCCATTAAGGACAAAAAGTGTTCAGATATGCAGAAGAATACAGAGAAAATCAGATGAACACCTATGCACTTAGCACTTGATTCTTTCACACGTAACACTTTCTATACTTTATAATTTTAATATATGACTTAAATAAAACACTACAGATTGAACTGACATCCCTGTGTACTTCTTGATCCAGTCCCTATGCCATACCTTCCCCGGAGGTAATCATTACCTTGAATTGAGCGTATGTTTTTTGGTTTTTTGGGGTTTTTTGTTTTACTTTTTTTTTTAACTCAGTGATTGCTCTTGTTCTATATTTCTTCTGTATTCTGTGGCCTAAATTTTTTAGGATTGAGATATTTGGACATCTGTACTCCTTTCATCAAGTGACATTTAACCAATTTTAAGGGTTTTTTTTTTTTTAAGATTTTATTTATTTATTTGACAGAGAGCGAGAGAGAGATCACAAGTAGGCAGAGAGGCAGGCAGAGAGAGGGGGAAGCAGGCTCCCTGCTGAGCAGAGCCTGATGCGGGGCTCCATCCCAGGACCCTGAGATCATGACCTGAGCCAAAGGCAGAGGCTTTAGCCCACTGAGCCACCCAGGTGTCCCCCAATTTTAAGGTTTTTAAATCATTTTTTAACAAATATTGAATAAGTTTTTGGAGTATCAAGTTTCTCCTAATGTAAAAAGGTGTAAACAGCAAGCAAGGAGCTACTGGTAGTATCTTAAAAGCTGAAATTATAAGATTCTTAAATAAAAATACATACTTTCTAGGTAGCCATCAAAGCCCCCCTTCTTGTGACTTCCTCCCTCCCCATTTTAATGGAAAGGGGCTTGGCATCTTTGTTTTTATCCCTTTAATTGGTGGTTAGTGTTGTATAGGATTTTTTAGTGAAGGCATGTTACTTCTTAATAGGAAACATTTCAAACTTTTAAACAATAGAAGACTATAACCCCTGTCATTCAGCTTCATTTAACCAACTTGTTCCTCTCCCCACTTGGTACCTCCCATATCAAAACACATTCCAAATATACTTCGTCAGCAGCCTTTCTGGTATATTTTCCTTGCATTCCTGGTCCTAGTTACTAATGTATAGTAACGTCTGGGCTAGCCTCCCTTGTCAGCATTACAATTTCTTCAAATCCTAGAAGCTGGCTACTAAAAATGCAGTCCCCAGATGAGCAGCTCTCACCTGGGAGCTTCTTAGAAACTCAATCTCTGGCCCTGTTTCTGACCTGCTAAAGACGTTTTGACAAGATTGGCAGGTGAGATCCATTTGGACATTAAAGTTTGAGAAGCACTCTAGTAGAATATACTTTTTTGCAGTTTCATGAAAATTTTGTTAGTGATGTTAAGTTACTCAGAGATAAGTACTGTTAATAACATTACGGAATAACCGTAAAACTGAAAAGGACCCTATAATATAGGTGTTATCGTTTCTAACCTCATTTTAAATACAGACTTCTAGAAAGTCAAGTGAATAGTTTCACACCTTATTTCTGTTGACTGACCTGTAATTAGAATACAGGTCCGTGGGTTCCCAGTGCAGTTCTCCAGCGTGTTCTGCCAGTTAAAGGAAATATAGTCCTGCTGTTTCTCAAAACTAATTTAGTTTCCAAGTTAATGGGTAAACAGCAAATAATAGAAGTAGGATTTTTTTATTTAGTCCTAAACCTCAACTTTAGATTGTCAGGGAAAGAAATTCCATGTGAATTGATTTTTAAACAATTAGAAATTAACACTCTTTTAGGTGCTGACTCAAAGTGCTGACAATTATGCCCTTGGGTCATTTCAGTAAACAGGCAGCTTTTCTATTCACCGAATGCCTCTTCAATCCATTTCCTGACTCCGACTAGAGAGCAGTTTCCTAGTTGAAATACCGAAGCTTCCCCACCTGAGTGATAGTGCTTACGTCAAGAGCTGTGAAAATACAGATTTAGCTTTGCCATGGCAAAGCTAGGGACTCTTAACATACTCTTAACATGCCTCTAGGGACTCTTAACATACTCTTAGCATCGTTCTTAATGATCTGGTGGCTAGCAGTTTTCTCCAGTGTCCTCTCTGGCTGATTTTCTTCCTGCTTTCCACCATTATTGTTGTCCTAAACCTTCTTGCCGCTTTAGCTGTCATTTACACTATTTCTTCATTTTTCATCCATTTTCCTCTTTGCGATTAAGTTTCCTGCTTTTTATAACCATAACTGATTACATTATCCCTTTTTACTTCTGGTTAATGAACTGACAAATGACAGTGCGTTGTATATAATATTCAGATGTTTCCCTGCTTTCGTCTGGTTCGGCTGAAAATCCTTTTGCCTTTATTTTGCTTTTTAAATTTGGGGATGGTAACAATTCTAGGTGGTTCAAATCACTAGAAGTCTTCCAGAAACCTGAAGCATTCATGGATTTATCACTATGTTCAATTCAGGTGGAGGGGAATCTCTCAAAGAATTGTGGTTCCAGAGCTCCTTTAAGGAGACTTGTAAACTTCTAAAAGGTAATTCCAATTCATTTAGTCATGATTCTGAGAGAGTAAAAATATTTCCTAAAGATGTAAGTGAAAGAGCTCCAGAGAGAAACAATAACATTACAATAGCTCTCTCTCCCCTTAGTTTGGAATGTTACAATGTGAGATACTGTTATTTTTTTAATTCTGGAAAAAGCATAGGCATGGACGCTAGACTAAACTGTATACAAGCCTTAACTTTCCCATCTGTAAAATGGAGACAACATGTGCCTCCACTGTGTACTGTGGGGCATTTGTGTGAAATACAGTTTCATCCCATTGACAGTTTTTCTTTTCCCTTGCTTGGGAAAGATTTTTTGCATTCCATTTATGGAACGTTTTGCTTTGTTGTTTTTTTTTCCCCTGTAAATATTAGACCTCTTTTATTCAAAAGGCATTTATTGGGCACTTGCTACGTGCATTGTAGGAAATTAAATAGAACCACCATGTAGCTTTATAGCACCTGGAAAAGGCCAACTTGTTCCAACGTATTTGATAAATATTAGGGAGTAATTTAAGCATTACACGAGTTTCACTCATCATGGGAAACATTGATAAAAGCAAAGAACTGCACCTAGCTAAACAAGCTGTATTGAACTATGTAGAAATTTAAACAGAATGTGCTCATGTATACTCCTCAGACATCGATCGGCTACCTCAGTTCTAAACATGTACCAGGTGCCACACTTAATCCACATCTGGTGTTAACTTTTGGTCCAGTTTCAGGTAACTGAACCAACACTTTACAGTTATAATTAATAAGCTCCAACGCCACTTCCCATACCCACTTGCACAAAAGCAACTTAAGATCTTTTTCAAGATGAAGTCATATTTATGGCAGTATTTATATATTTTCTAACCACTTAACATTACATACATTACCCTTAACATACGTAAAACTGTGCTGCCATTTTTTTCTGTTTTTACTTTTATGTTCTTGAAGAAGTTTTTGCGTTGGGCCCCAACCCCACTTTTCCCCCATTTTTTTATTTTGTGGTTTTGCATAATGTGGAAGTTTCTGGAAGTGTTTGGGCTATGTTATAGTAGAACTGTCTCCTTTCAAGGAGCTTCTAGCCTAATTCACATTATGACAAGACAGTATATGGCAAGATACTGGACATTAGACATCAGGCAACAAGGATTTGATGCTGGGCATCACCATTTACTGATCATGGTAGCTGGAGCAAGGCCAGTTAGTTTTCTGAGCCCCTTTTCTCATCCACATCCTTTCTGTCTTACGAGGTTATTTTTAGTTTCAGCCAAGATAATTTCTGCAGGCACTGTATTAAATATCAACACCTGTAGAAATAATAGCTTTGGGAATGTCTGTAGTGGTACAAAAATTGCCTTTTGGGCCAATTTTAAGGTGGGGTGATTATAAAAATTTTTGAGCTAATGGAGGTATTTTTGAACCTCAAAGCTCGTGCTCTTTTTACTTAATACCACGGTGAGTAATAACAGAATGTACATAAGTTACTTGTGGTTAATTTATTCCCTTACCTCTTTTGTTTTTTTAAATAGTTGAATTTGTCTTTAAAATTAACTACAGGAGAGCACCTTGAAGAGGTAGATTCCAGTTTTAAAGATTGTCAATATAAAAAATCCAAGTGTTGTGCTTTCAAATGAAATACTAGCCCCTAAAACTATGACTTCTACTAACTAGAAATATAAATCGATTTTAAAAGGATTTTATACTTCATCTGCTAACATCTTTTAACCTCTGGAGAATCCATTCATTCTTTCATTCAACAAATACTACCTGTTAATCAGGTGCCACACCTTAGATGCTGTGAAATGGCACAAACAACAGTTCCTTCTTATCATGGGGCTTTCAGTCGGCTGTGAGGTAAGTTAAACAAGCACTTAGAGGGGCGCCTGGATGGCTCAGTGGGTTGAAGCCTCTGCCTTCGCCTCGGGTCATGATCTCAGGGTCCTGGGATGGAGCCCCACATCGGGCTCTCTGCTCAGCAGGGAGCCTGCTTCCCCCTCTCTCTCTGCCTGCCTCTCTGCCTACTGTCGATCTCTCTCTGTCAGATAAATGAATAAAATCTTAAAAAAAACACACACACACACAAGCATTTAGAGTGATACGTTTTATGGAGAAACTACTATTTTCTATTATATCATACTTAACCTTTATCAGGTAAGGATTCTTGAAGGTAGTTGCACTTTAGAGCTGGGTTACAGGGAAGAATGAGGAAGGAACTGTTGAAGACAAGAACAGTGTGTTTAAAAAATGAAGAGCTACCTGAATCAAGATTATGACACCCTAGAAAAACTAAAAGTTAACATGGCTAGGTTGTAGATAATGAAGCAGAGAAGCAGTAGAGAAAATGTATCTTGATAGGAAGAGGTCAGATTATGGGCCATGCTAAAGAATTTGGACTCTAAGATCAATGGTTTTTAAACGATTACTGGTAAAATGGATTTAAGAGAGGTAACATGGATGATATGACAACACTGGTAAATTTACCCTGCTTATTAAAAAATATCCCTTTTAAGGGCGCCTGGGTGACTCAGTTGGTTAAGCGACTGCCTTCGGCTCGGGTCATGATCCCGGAGTCCCGGGATCGAGTCCCATATCGGACTCCCAGCTCTGCGGGAAGTCTGCTTCTCCCTCTGACCTTCTCCCCTCTCATTCTCAGTCTCTCTCTCTCTAATAAATAAATGAAAAATCTTTAAAAAAAATATCCCTTTTAAATACAAAGTTTTTCTAATTCTAAAAAGATCACATAAAAATTAAATTTATTTAAGCCTATGCATCTAAGAATCTCAAAATTTGATATTAAATTATTTTAAAGAATACAAAGTTAAGACTTCCAAAGGTTTTTCATCAAATGCCATTAAAAGGAAGACACTTACTCTAATGCATTATCCTGACAATCTAAACCCCATGACCATGCTTCTCTAGTTATATGATAAGGATTAGACAAAGCCATGGAACGCCATATGTTTTTGAAGAGTCTTTTTTTTTAATAGTAATTAAAAATATTTTCCTATTCAAACAAACATGGATATATCATTGGAAGAATGCAAAACATAAAGCCTGTAAGTTACACCATAAGACTTAAAATGAAATTTCAAAGCCATTTTAGCCACCATGCTTTAAGGACCATTTTAGACTGTGATAACCCAGGATTACTGGTTCACGGTGCTATGCTGTTCAGGCCGCTGTTTGGCTTTAGAATTCTGAGAATCCCTACTCTGAAGTAATACAGAAGTTTTAAATCTGAAATGCCAATATTGTTGAGTCAAAAGAGTTGGTGTATATAAGCAAATATCCCTTTATAAAAACATTTTAATCATTGAAAAAGGAAGTCTCGGGGCACCTGGGTGGCTCAGTGGGTTAAATCCTCTCCCTTTGGCTCAGGTCATGACCTCAGGGTCCTGGGATGGAGCCCCATGTCGGGCTCTCTGCTCAGCAAGGAGCCTGCTTCCCCCTCTCTCTCGGCCTGCCTCTCTGCCTACTTGTGATCTCTCTCTGTGCCAAATAAATAAATAAATCTTAAAAAAAAGGACATCTCATAGCAAGTTTAAATTTTATTTGCTAATAGAAAAGATAGATGTAGGTTAACTATAATTTATCTTTTAGTAGTTCAAGTACAATTATACTTGCGACATATTCTTGAGTTTAAAACCACACTCAAAACCAGTTTAGTGATTGAAAATTCAACATACTTTTCTTTGTACCTGTGTCTCTAAAGTTGCTACCTATCTTGGCTTTTCATTTTGTATACAAAAGCCACGTGTAATTGAGTTTAGTGAAAATTATTTGAAATCAAGAAAACAAGATATCTATGGGAATACTGAACTTCATAAGACATAAACAGAATGTCCAAAAGTACTTGTGTTAGTGTTTGCTTTCTTTCTGATCACTGAATTACCATACTTAGAACTCTATAGAGGTTCCTTACCAATAAATTCTGTCTCCCTCAAATACATTCTCTTTCTGTATCTCTGTTTTCATTAACCATTCTTAACTGGGATGATGTATAGACTTGATACCCAGGCCAAATTCCAGTTTAGGAACTCCAAAAGACTCACGTTTTTGACACATACTTTAAATGAATTGTTCTTGAACAGATGTCATTTAGGTGTAAATAAGTTTAATATTGCTTCCTCTAAGGAGATCAAAAAATTCTCATTCTTTAATATATTTACTGTATACATTTCAGGCCATCTTGGTGTAAGGTGGCCTACTAAGTACAAAATAGTTGGCGAAATCCATCCAAATTTTGTTTTCATTTACTAGATATTTTTATTAAATTCTAAATCTGAGCCTGATATATGCAAGGATTATATAGTAACATGCAAGCATTTTTTTCAAGAGTAGTTCGAATGTTGTCTTCTGATGGGGCTGGAGACCGGAAGTATATGGTTCCTTTCTTATAGATTTGTTGAAGCAGGGGTGCCTGGGTGGCTCAGTGGGTTAAGTCTCGGCCTTCGGCTCGGGTCGTGATCTCAGGGTCCTGGGATCGAGCCCCACATCGGGCTCTCTGCTCAGCGGGGAGCCTGCTTCCCCCTCTCTCCCTGCCTGCCTTCTGCCTACTTGTGATCTCTCTCTCTCTCTCTCTCTCTCTCTGTCAAAAAAAAAAATCTTTAGATTTGTTGAAGCAAATGATAGGACATCATTTAGCTTATAGAGACACAGAAGCAGCCAAGTCATATAACATGTCATGATTTCTAAAAGAACACAAACGGTTAGGTGTGTCCTTTCCTTCTTTCATATCTATACTTAATGATCAATACCTCACGCATGGAGATCTGAAATCAGGGTGAACCCTTTTCTTGTCCTTTCTTCCTTCGGGGAGAGAGAAAATATTATGTATTTTTTAAGAACCTAATTTGCTGGATAAAGACATGATCAGAGTCAACCATGGACCTAATTTAACTTTGTTAGATTCACAGTGCCAAAAGAAAACAAATTCCTTCAACTTGTCTATACAACTATAACTAAAAGCAAATTACCTGTATGGTAGCTCTTCAGGCAAAGAGAGATGAAGAACAGACCTTTACTCAATCTATCCATCTTGGTGACTTATCTAACTCTTATCCCTGACACAATTTTACATGACTTAACATTGTTTTTCTATCTTTCGAATGTAAATCTTGTACATTTTTATCAAAAGATCTAAATGGATTTTTGCACTAGAGAGCCAGAACTTTCTCTCCGTTGCCCTCCATCTTCTCTCCCACAGGATGAGCATGACAACATTGGTTTTTCCTTTTCGGATAATGGGGAATGTTAGGAAATAACAAACATGTTGGAGCAGTAGTGACAGAAAACACAAATCTGATGTCTAGTAGGTCTGATTTAGTTGTGGTCCTGTAGTAAATAATAGCTAGAACTTAAAAAAATATTTTCTAGTAACACTTATATATGCTGTACCTTATATGCATTTGTACATTAATTCCTGTGGTTAACAGTGTGAAGCAATTATTTCCATATTAGAGAAAATGAGGATTAGGCAATGTTACCACCAAAGTCGCAGAGTAAATGGCAAAGCCTGAGCCCATGTTTTAAACACTAATCCACTATCATCGCAGCCCACACACCGTTAGTGATTGCACTTTATCGTATGCCTTCATAAATAGGAACAGTTTTGTTTGAACACATTTACTTGTAAGCCTGTCTTACTGCCCTGCCTACCTCGGGCTCTAAGGTTCGGAGCCATGTGATGGGGCAAATAAACACAAAACGAGGCTCACTTTTCAGTGCGAGTGTCTTAATCAGGGTCCAGGTGATGCTATTCTTTGCTATTGAGTCTTTAGGCTGGCTATATCTATTTTTATTCACGTCACTGTCATGAGGCCTCAAGTCCTGTCTGAGTTTCTCAAAATACTGGCCTAATCTGGGACTGGCTTCCATGTCTATTGATCAGTCCTTTGTTTTCTAGGGCCTCAGCCTATTCCAGTTTATCCAACAGGCCTGTGACTGCTTCATTTAGCTTCCAACAACCGTGGGCTTCAAGTATTGATAATACCTAGTAAGTAAGAATGCTCTGTGCATGTTCTATACAAAACATTTTTTTAAAAAGATTTTATTTATTCATTTGAGAGAGAGAGAAAGTGAGAGAGAACATGAGAGGAGAGAAGGCCAGAGGCAGAAGCAGACTCCCCGTGGAGCTGGGAGCCCGATGCGGGACTCGATCCCGGAACTCAAGGATCATGACCTGAGGCGGAGGCAGTCGCTCAACCAACTGAGTCACCCAGGCGCCCTATACAAAACCTTTTATATAATTTCCAAAGTCACGGAATCTCCATATGAGTGGTAAAGCTGAAGTCTACCTTAGAAAGTCTGTCTCCAGAACCGGAACTCAACCTGCTGTACCTATTTGAGACATTTTTGAAATATTCGAGTCAGCTAAGTCCATCCCTCAAACACTGCCCAAAGTGTAAGGGCTGCTGTATATTCATCCTCATACTTTTCTGTGCTTTCCCTTTTCACTGGGCTGTAGAAACTTACTCCTCACTCCACGGTTAACAAATCCCTTAGAGAGTTCATATAATGCCTTTTCCACTTCCTTAATTAAAACCTGGTTCTTCTCATTTTACATACATCCCACAGGGTCACAAGGTAGGGCAGGCTCCTTCTCTCAACTACTGCTTCTATCTTCTACTTTCAAGTAAGCATTACCATTCCATCGAAACTTTGGCATCTCACGGGTGCTTTCTGCCCACTTCCATCTATCTCTACAATGTAGCAACCTCTTGTTCACTCCCTTACATTCATTGTAGACTTTTGCAGCTGGCTTTTTTCTTATCACCCAAGTGCTGACAATGTCCTCATTGATTTCCTGTCCATGTTTAGAGCTTAGGGAATCTAGTCTCCTTAGCATTTCTTGCTTTCCTAAACTCTAGTGACCCAGACCACACACTTTGGCCAACTCTTCCATGGCACACTCTCTCATCTTTGAATCTTCCAGAAGTCCTTGACCTCTGAAAATATGAACTTTGACAATTATCTTGGGGACTTTTGTCTTTTTAGAAATCTGCTGTTTCCCTGGGCTTAAAACTGTATGTGGCACATAGAAAGTGCTTAATAGTTACCTATTGGATCCACAAATTACAATTTTTGGCTTTTTAAAGATTCTATTTGAGGGAGAGAGAAAGAGAGGGAGGGAGAGAGAATCTCAAGCAGACTCTGTGCTGAGCACAGAGCTCAATGTGGGACTCAATCTCACAACCCTGAGATCACAATGTGGGCCAAAATCAAGAACTGAGCCACCCAGGTGCACCAACAAATGACAACTTTAATTTCTTAATCCCAGTATATGAGACTTTCGGAAACGGCCTGTGTCCCTTGATTCTTCCAGTTTTTATACCTCATCTGAACCACCTCACTACAATCTTCATTTCTCTTATACTTGTCTATTTATGCCATACCTGCCTAGCAAATCTCAAGTCAGAATGATATCAAAATCTAATTCCTTTGCTCTATTTACTGAGTACAGTTGAAGAAAATCATATACTTTTAAACATTAGTTCAACTCATCTGAGTCCTCTGCAACATCATTTAATCGTTTTAAAGATTAAGGTCAATTCTCTTCTATTTCCTTTAGCCAATATATACATATTTCCAACTTTGCCTCTAGCAAATATTGAGAAATCGCTAAACATAACTTCATTATACCACTAAATGGTACACATTTGTCCTGTTGTAATGTTCTAAATTTCCTCTTTTCTAGCCTAGACTTGTGTTTATTTATTTAGTTTCTTTTTTACAGTAATCTCCATACCCAACGTGGGGCTCAAACGCACAATCCTGAGATCAAGAATATTCTACTGACTGAACCAGCCAGGCACCCTGACTTGTCTCTATTCTTAAAATGGAATTGTGTTACTGGGAATTCTTACCTGATTTCTCAGCCTAGACTTGGTAATTTGTCTCCCGGAACCAAGTGTTTATCTGTATTACTGCACATGCCGAATTTGTTCTATTCAAGCAAAAATTACAGAAATGACCTACAGTCTAGCAAAGAAAACACCCACGTTGCCATGATTATAATAGAGATGTACATATAATTGTGCCATGAGAACACATGGAAAGGATAAATTAATGCCACCAGGGACGTGACATTTGACTAGAGAACTGAAGGACGAGTAACCATTTGCCAGAAGGAGAAATGGATAAAGAAGGCATCCTAGGTATGGCGAAAGATTTAGGCAGAGCAACAGAGTAATGGAAAGACATACTATTTTTTAGCTCATATGAGAGTGCAGAATTGATGAAGTATAGTATGGGAGATGGAGAGTGGTGAGAGGTAAGTCTAGAAAAGTTGGTAAGTTTCCTCTTTTATGCTGATGTTAGTCTTCTTTACAGATAAAAATTGGGAATATTTAAATTGGAGCTCTGCGGTCTCAGGAACCCTCATCTTCAGCTGCCCTGCAAGGTTGCTTTCTTCACAGAAAACCCGAGGCGAACTGCAGCCCATGCCTCCCCTCAACTTCAGCCGTATTGGTGAAACCCCCTCTGTATGGAGAGCAACAGGACCTGCCAGCTCTTACCCAATTCAGCTTCAGCTGTCCTACCAGTACGTCCCCTGCATGGAGAGCACAGGGACTACCCAACCTGTGCCCACGTCAGCTCCAGCCATTCGACCAGGGAGACCCCAACAGAGTACCCTAGGACCCCCAGCCTATGCAGACTCATCTCCAGCTAGCCAGCCAAAGTCACCAAGCACACACAGTCTACTCAAGGGAGGACAACATATAAGATCATTCCTTCAAGTTTAGGAGCGGTAACTCTTCCACCTAATTCATAGAAACAAACACAAAGTCAAGCAAAATGGGGGAACAGAGAAATATGCTCCAAATGAAAGAAAGATAAGAACTCAGAGAAAAAAAAAAAAAAGATGAAACCAAGATAAGCAATCTACCCCATAATGAGTTCAAAGTAATAGTCATGAAGAGGCTCACCAGACTGGAGAGAAAAGTGGATGAACTCAATGAGAATTTCAACAAAGAGATAGAAAAATCAAAAATAAAACCAAAAACGATCAGAGTTGAAGAATACAATAACCAAATTGTACTGAAAAATACACTAGAGGGAATTTACAGTAGACAGGGGAATGTGGAACAATGGATCAATGATCTGGAAAACAAGGTAATAGAAAGCACCCAATCTGAACAGCAAAAAGAAAAAAATAATTTTTAAAATGAGGATTAAATAAGTGATCTCTTGGACAACATCAAGCAAATATTCACATTATAGGGATCCCAGAAGGAAAAAAGAGAAAAGGGCAGAAAACTTACTAGAGGAAATAATAACTAAAAACTTCCCTAATCTGTGGAAAGAAATAGATATCTACTTTCAGGAATCACAGAGAGCTCCAAACAAGATGAACCTAAGAAGGTCCATATGCCATGTAATCATTAAAATGTCAAAGATTAAAGAGAGTTTCTAAAGCAGCAAGAGAGAAGCCACATAGAAGGGAAATCCCATTAGGCTATTTCAACAGAAACTGCAGCCCAGCATCCCCAAAGTGCTGCAAGAAAAAAAAGAAGAAAAGAAGAAGAAGCAAAAATAGTCTACCTGGTAAAGTTATTCAGAATTTGAGATGAGTTAAAGAGTTTCCCAGACCAAAAAAAAAAAAAAAACCTAAAAATTTATAATCACTAAACCAGCATCGTGAGAAATGTTTAAGGAACTTCTTAAGGTGGAAAAGAAAAGCTACAATTATAAGCACGAAAATCAGGAAAGGAAAAAATGTCATGAGTAAAACCAAACACACAGGAAAGGTAGTGTAGCAATCACTTATAAAGCTAGTATGCAGGTTAAAAAAAAAGTAGTAAAATCAATTGCATCTAAAAAATTAGTTAAGGGGACTCAAAAAATAAAAAGATGTCAAATATGAGAACATATACGTAAAATGTGGAGGGGAAGATAAAAATGAAATTCTTTTAGAATGGGTTTGAAATTCAGTGACCGTCAACTTCATACAGACAGCTTTATGCTTAGGATGTCATATA
The DNA here is from genome assembly GCA_028533885.1 of Nasua narica. Classification (NCBI taxonomy): domain Eukaryota; kingdom Metazoa; phylum Chordata; class Mammalia; order Carnivora; family Procyonidae; genus Nasua; species Nasua narica. The sequence continues at coordinate 11,962 of JAPYYJ010000123.1, read as the reverse complement.
GGAGCCTAATGGTGACCACAATCCGAAAACCTCTAATAGATACACAAACCATGAAGAGAAAAAAATCCAAGTATAACACTAAAAGAAAGAGAGAAAGAAAAAAAGAAATGCCATTAAATGACAAGAGCACCAGAAAGAAAGGAATAGAGATAAACAACAACAACAACAAGAAGCAGAAAATAATGACAAACATGGAAGTAAGTACATACCTTTCAATAATTACTTTAAATGTATATGGTCTAATGTTGTCCCTGCTCCCTCTCTCTTGCAGGTGACTTGTTTGTGCCCTTTTTATCCCCGTGCACCGCCAGGAGGCAGCAAGTGGTACCCGAACAAGGACACAAGAAACAAAACAGAAGCCCCAATGTGTTCGTGTGCACAGCTGTGCCTTTTTCCCCCTGGTGAGTTGTGGGTACTTATCACAGGGTATGGGAAATTTAAAGAGCACAAATGATTATCGCCCTTACGTATGTTCACTGAGAAGGTTCCTAAAGGTGGGAGGAACAAAAGTCAGCGAGGGCTGACTTTTGGAGCTTTTAAAAGTAATTAAAGAACATTGCTCCTGGTTCCCTACATTAGGGACTTTAGATTTACAAACATGGGAGAAAGTAGGACATGAGTTAAAACTCTTGCATGTTCAAGGAAAATCAATTCCAATTACCATATGGCCTACTTAGACCCTTATTCACTCTGTTTTGGAGCCTTTACATACCCCTAAATCGGATAGCGATAATAATGTTCAGGAAAAACTAAACAAAAGGAACCTAAATATGCTATTCCGAAGGAAAAAGAAATTACTAAAGTCATTGTAAAGGAATATATAAAAGAGGAATCTCCTCCCCCGCTTCCTCCAATAACAGAACAACTCTACGCCCCTATTCAACAGGAAGAAGTTACAAAAGATGAGACCTTCCACCTTCAACAACCCTATAAAAATTTAAGGGTCAAAATTATTCATGGGGGAATGATGAGGAAACAGAGACTTACAAAGCTGATTTGTTGTTAGCCCAAGCGATGGCTGCTCTGACCACAGGAAAATTTAAAGGGCAGTGTTTTAACTGTGGGCAGACAAACTGAGGACATACTAAAGCTCAATGTAGGTAAAAAGGAAAATTCCCTACACGAAAGGCAAAAAAATAATTCACCAGGTCTCTGTCCTAAACGGAAAAGAGGGAACCATTGGGCAAATCAGTGTCATTCCAAATTTTACAAGGATGGATCTCCTCTTCAGAGAAACTTATTTCGGGGCAAGCCCTCAGCCACGGAAAACAAGGGGGCCAATTCTCCCTTAACACCAGCTTTCAGACAGATGTACCATTTTAAATTTATTACATGCTACTCCTGGCAGTGGTGGATTAGATATCCCTGTTCCCAAAGATCATCTCTTAATGCCTGCCAAACTTCCCACTAAAATTCCAACTAATGTTTTTGGGCCTTTACCAAAGGGAACCACTAGGTTACTTTTGGGAAGATCTGGACTTACTTCAAAGGGAGTATTAGTCCACACCGACGTTATTGATTCAGATTATACCTGTGAAATTTCAGTGATGATAACTACTGTGGCTCCATACCGCTTTCAAAAAGGAGACTGCATTGCCCAGTTGCTACTTTTACCCTATTTCCAGGGTCAATTTAAAAACAAGCAAAGAAACTCTAATGGGTTTGGGAGCGCTGGAAAAACTGGGGCATATTTGACTGAGAAAATCTGTCAAGATAAACCAATTTATCATATTAAAATACAAGGAAAGGAATTTTCAGGCCTAACTGATACCAGAGCTGATGTCTCTATTATAAGCTCATTACATTGGCCTAAAAAACGACCTTATAATTCAGCTTCTATTACTATTACAGGATTGGGACAAGCCAACAATGTACATCGGAGCTCTAATATTCTTTTCTGTAAAGGACCCGAGGGTCAAAAGGGTTATCTACAACCATATATTGTAGACTTGCCCATTAACCTTTCAGGACAAAATTTACTAAATCAGTGGAGAGCCTCTTTGGTTATACGTTCCCCTAAAGAGGATTCCCAGATTTTTCACTGAGGGTCACTGATCCTGAACCTATTAAATTAAATTGAAACAATAACAGAGCCAATTAAAAAAAGAAGAAAATTGCAATTTTTAAAATATAACATGTCAGAGTATAAATACACGTAAAATAATTCCATGTATTCTGGACTACCAAAAGAAAAAAGAGAAGAAAGAAAGAAAGAAAGAAAGAAAGAAAGAAAGAAAGAAAGAAAGAAAGAAAGAAAGATGCTATGAGGTTTTTGTTAAAAGTTTTAATGTTATCGGAAAAACAAGAGGAAAAGCAATTAGCTGGTAGTAAGTTTAAAACACACATACACATAAAGAGGGCCTAAGAGAGTGAGTAGTTTTGGCTTAAAATAAAAACGTCTGGTTGCACCAGAACATGAAAGGAGATAGTAAAAGCTGAACTTGAGGGTGTATAGTAAGTCGTAGAAGGCTTGGGAAAAGTGACTTTTATTTGCCTTGGTTTATGGGTTTAAAAGGAAACAATGAAATATGTTAAAAATTTGATCATATTAGCAATATTATTTAATAATAATAATAAAAAACTTGCCAGATACAGGGATATGATCCTAAGGTTATAGTTCTACCTTTAAATAAGACACAAATTAAAACGGCATTCCGGAATAATTTAAATTGGCAAATTGCCCTTAGTTGCTTTACTGGAAACACTTCTCATTATCCCTTTTTACCTGTTGTTTCCTTTTTTAAATGTACTGCTTTTGTCTTTCCTAAAATTCCTTCTAAAAATCCAATAACAGATGCCCCTACTTACTTTTCTGTTATTATAGTCTTACCTCAAAAATCATATCTACTACAGGTCTTTCAGCACAGAAATCAAAATAAATGACAATTATTACATTATTTCAAGATGTTCCTTCTGCATTTTATCTGTTACCTAATTCTTTATATTCAGCGTATGTTTTACAGCATATCAAAACTGCTACTATTTCTACATCTGATGTACTATGATAAATCTCATCACAGTAGCCGTAAGTCTTCTGGGATGTTATGCACAAATAAATAACTTCACTTATTGGACTTATATACCTAATCCTGCAGTTTATATACCTGCTCCATCCAGTAGAATGGAGAAAAGATATAATGCCAATTTATTTAAACACCTCAAAATGGATACCTGGATTATTGCATCACAGATTGCCATTACTACCTCAAGAGGAAGGCACAAATATTAATCTCACTTTGAGATATCAAAATAGACCAATACGTATCGGCAATCATTCCAGCTGCCTTATCCCTGATGATCAAAGATGGTTGGTGAACTTTCCTATTCAAAATAGTCTGACTGAAGTTCAGTTATGTTTACTTCCACTAAAGGATTCCTAGCCAATGAATGTTGGGGTCCTAGCTATACACAGCAGCACCCCCTCTTCCCAAATGCAAGATGACACAGATAGGGTCCGATGAGGGAATTCGCCCCTTGTGGGAGGATTGTCGAGCTTCTTATCCCAGTGTCATTATTAATGATTCCTACGGAATTATATCGGACGGTCCCCTGAGGGGATGGCAGTCACCAATTGCACTGGGAGACCCTGCTCCTCTCATCGAAATTTAAAATGGCAAGTTTTTGATCACCTCATACCACAAACCTTAGCTTGGGAAAATGCGCCTCTGGTCTGGCATGGGCGAGAACTTTCAGCGCCATCCCCTTTTATTAATTTTCATAAAAGACAAAAATATTTATGGAAAGTCGCCGCCACTTTAAACCACCTTAGAATTTGGAATGGCTCTTACATTTATCAGTCCAACTATTATACGTTCTCCTTTCTCCTGATGAGAGAAGAATGGGTAAGACCGTGTGTTAGAGATCCCTATGTCTTTGTTGTTGGAAAATGACTTTTGATCATAACATTAGAAAAAAACCACTGTCCCAAATGTAAAATGTTCCCTTGTGTGCATGCGTATGTTTACACAGACAATTCTATTATTCTCACAGCTGGAAGAGAATAGGCATCTGTTTACCAGTGAAATATCACCAGGTTTGGGAAAGCTCTCCACACATGCATGTACTTTGAAGAACTGGGTCCATAGAACAAAAAGATTTCTTGGACTGTTTATAACAGCTATCCTAGGAATTATAGCCATTACTGCTACAGCTACCACTACCGGAATAGCTTTGCATCACATTGTACAAACTACACAATTTGTACAAAAGTGGCACAAGAATGCTAGCAAAGTTTGGAATCAACAAACAATCAGAGATCAAAAATTAGATGAAAAAATCTCTGATTTAGAATCAGCCATGATATATATAAAAAGTAATCTTCAAAATATAAAGCTTAGGCTTCATCTTTTATGTGATTGGAATGGTTCTTCCTTCTATGTTACTCCTTATGCCTATAATGAATCAAATATATCATGGAACAAAATTCGTCATCATATTATCAATCATTATGGCGATAACCTAACTTCAGAAAGTAAACAGCTTCAAGATACTGTTCAAGGCATTACTCACTTATCATTAGAATTAGTTCCAAAAGTAAGTTTTGCACAAAGAATTAATGATATCCTGTCTAATCTAAGTCTCTTTACTTGGATCAAACAAACTGGTTTGGGTAGTATGGGTGGAATGATTATTCTTTTTTTTTTTTTTTAAAGATTTAGTTTATTTATTTGAGAGAGAGAGAGATTGAGAGAGCGCATGAGAGGAGAGAAGGTCAGAGAGAGAAGCAGACTCCCCAGGGAGCTGGGAGCCCGATGCGGGACTCGATCCCAGGACTCCGGGATCATGACCCGAGCCAAAGGCAGTCTCCCAACCAACCGAGCCACCCAGGCGCCCCTGATTATTCTTTTTATTGTTATAATCTGTGTATGCTTAGTCCTCAGATGTGCGAGAAAATCCTTCCGACGACTGATGGATAGAGAAATAGTGAAATCAACTTTCCTGTATCTGCATAAACAAAAAGGGGGAATGTAACCATCCCTCAGAACAATGTACTGCTTAAAATATAACTTATGAGAAATTACACTAGTTACCAAGCATGCTTAGATATAGCCTTAAGAAAAACATGTACTGGCAATGAGCCTCTGGGGGAAAGGAGGATATACGTCCTTGAAGCCAAGCAGCTGGGGATGCCCGGCTCAGTCAGGGCAGAACGCCACCTGCTTCATGGAAGCCAAGCAGCTGGGAACGCCTGGTCTGCTCAGGGCGGAATGCCACCTGCTTCATTTTTCCGTTATCTCCCCTTCCCCGGAGAGCACCTGCAGTTAGTTAGATGACCCTCTTGTTTGGGTTTGCTCACTATAGGTCATGCACTACGTGACCAGACATATTTTGCCTTTCTTCTTACTTATCTGCAAAACTCATGGTCAATGTGTGACCTACTCTGGCTTTTTTGTTGGTTGTTACCTACTGTCTAATAAATATGAGACTGAGGAGTTATTCGGGGCGACAGACTTTTCTACTGTCGCCCCCTTCTCCCTCTCTCTTGCAGCTGACTTTGTGCCTCATTCTTCTCCCGTGAGCCGCCAGGAGGTGGCAGTCTAAATGTTCCAATCAAAATATGTAGGGTGACAGACTGGATAAAAGAAAAAAAAAAAAAAAGACCCATTTACATGCTTCCTGTGAGAAAATCACTTCAGACCTAAAGATACATACAGACTGATATGCCATTTGCTAATATCTTCTCTAATTCTGTCCGTTGTCTTTTGGCTTTGTAGACTATTTCCTTGGCTGTGCAAAAGCTTTTTATCTTGATGAAGTCCCAAAAGTTCATTTTTGCCTTTGTTTCCCTTGCCTTTGGAGATGGCTCTAGCAAGAGGTTGCTGCCTATGTTCTCCTCTAAGATTTTGATGGATGTCTGTCTCACATTTAGATCTTTCATTTGGAGTCTATCTTTGTGCATGTTGCAAGGAAATGGTCCAGTTACATTCTTCTGTAGGTGCCTATCCAATTTTCCCAGTGCCAGTTGTTGAAGTGACTATCTTTTTTCCATTGGACATTCTTTCCTGCTTTGTCAAACATTAGTTGACCAAAGAGTTGAGGGTCCATTTCTGGGTTCTCTATTCTGTTCCATTGAACTATGTGTGTTTTTATGTATACTAACCAGTACTATACTGTCTTACAGCTTTGTCCTACAGCTTTGTAATAGAGCTTGAAGTCTGGAACTGTGATGCCACCAGATCAGATAATGGGCTAGTATCCAAAATCTATAAAGAACTTAATCAAACTCAACACCCAAAGAACAACGAATCTAATCAAGAAATAGAAAGAAGACATACAAATGGCGAACAGACACATGAAAAAAAATGCTCTGCATCCCTTGGCATCAGGGAAACACACACAGGGAGATACCATCTCACACCAGTCAGAATGGCTAAAATGAACAAGTCAGGAAACTTACAGATGTTGGTGAGGGCACAGAGAAAGGGGAACCCTCTCACACTATAGGTGGAAATGCAAGCGGGTGCAGCCACTCTGGAAATGGTATGGAAATTCCTCAGAAAGTTAGAGATAGAGCTACCCATCAGCCTAGCATCTGTGCTACTGGGTATTTACACCAAAGATATAAATGTAGTAAAATCTGAAGGGGCACCTACACCCCAGTCTTTATAGCAGCAATGTCCACAATAGCCACATTATGGATAGAGCCTAGATGTCCATCGATAGATGAGTGGATAAAGAAGATGTGGTATTTAGATATAATGGAATAGTATTAGCCATCAAAAAAAAAAAAAAAAACTTGCCATTTGCAAGGGCATGGTTGGGACTAGAGTGTATTATGCTAAGTGAAATAAGTCAATCAGAGAAAGACAATTATCATATGATTTCACTCATATGAGTGAAATTTAAGAATTTAAATTTCTTTAAATGTGGAATTTAAGAAACCAAACAGGATCATAGGGGAAGAGAGGGAAAAATAAAACAAAACAAAATCAGAGAGGGCGACAAACCATAAAAGACCCTTAATGATAGGAAACAAACGGAGGGTTGCTGGAGGGGGGTAGGGGATGGGAGTAACTGGGTGTTGGGCATTAAGGAGGACACATGATATAAGGAGCACTGTGCATTATATAAGACTGAGGCATCACTGACCTCCACCTCTGAAACCAATAATACATTTTATGTTAATTAATTGAATTTAAATAAAAAACAAAAAAGACACATACAGACTGAAATTGAAGAGACAGAAAGATATTCCATGTAAATGGAAACAAACAAAAAAAGCCAGAGTTATAATACTTGTGTCAGACAAAATAGACTTTAAAACAACGAGTGTAAAAAGAGACAAAGAATGGCATTACAAATTGATAAAAGGGTCACTTCAATAAGATAAAACCACTATATGTATGTATGCACCCAACATTGGAGCACCTAAATACAAAAAGCAAATTTAACAGATGAGTGGAGAAGTGGAGAGTAATAGTAGAGGACTTTCACATCCCACTTATATCAATGGATAAATCATACGGGCAAAAAATCAATAAGGAAACAGTATCTTTGAATGCCAAGTGGATCTAACAGAAATATACAGAACATTCCATCCAAAAACAACAGAATATATGTTATTACCAAGTGTAAATGGAACACTCTCCAGGATACATCACATGTTAAGCCATACTGCAACGATAATCTCAACAAATTTAAGAAGATAGAAACCATTTCAAGTATCTTTTTGATCACAATGATACAAACCTAGAAATCAAGTATAAGGGAAAAAAATGGCAAAAACACACAACATGCTAAACAACATGCTGCTTAACAACCAATGGGTCAACCAATAAATCAAAGAAAAAATTTAAAAAATACATGGAGACAAATGAAAATGAAGCACAAAGGTCCAAAATCTTGGGACCTAGCAAAATCAGTTCTAAGAGGGAAATGCATATCAATACAGTTCTACCTCAAGAAACAAGAAAAATCTTGATTAAACAAACTAATATTACTCCTAAAGGAACTAGCAAGAGAAAACAAAGACAACCCAAAGTTAATATAAAGAAGGAAATAGTGAATATCAGAGTAGAAATAAATGATGTAGAGAATAATAAAATAGAAAAGATTAAGGACGCCAAGATCTGGTTCTCTGGAAAAAAGAAAAAAAAGGTTGATAAAACTTTAGCCAGATATATAGATATATATAAAGAACATAAATAAATAAAATCAGAAAGGGAAGAGAAGTAAAAATCAACACCACCGAAATACAAAGGAGTATAAGACATTACTATGAAAAATTATATGCCAACCAATTGGACAATCTAGAAGAAATGGATAAATTTCTAGGAACATACAATTCTCCAACTGAATCAGGGAGCAATAGAAAATCTGAGCAGAATGATTACTAGAACAGAATTGAATCAGTAAAAAAACAATCCACAAAAACCAAAATTCTAGGACCAGGTGGCTTCACAAGTGAATTCTAACAAACATTTAAAGAAGAGTCAGGACTCATTCTCCTCAAAGTACTCAAACAAAACAAAACAAAAAGTCAAAAAAACTGTAGAGGAAAAAAACCTTCCATACAGATTCTACAAGGACAGAATGACCCGAATACCAAACCCAGAGAAAGATAGTACAAAAAAAGGAAATTACGCCACTATCCCTGAGAAACTAGATTCTGAGATCTGCAACAAAATATAAACAAACCGCATTCAACAATACATTAAAAAGATCAGTCAGCACAATCAAGTGGAATTTATTCTGAGGACGCAAGGACAGTTCAATAATTGCACACATCGGGCTCCCAGCTCCACGGGGAGTCTGCTTCTTCCTCTAACCTTCTCTCCTCTCATGCTCCTTCACTTTCTCTCTCTCTCAAATAAATAAATAAAATCTTAAAAAAAAAGACTATGCCAAAATAAAAAGCTTTTGATTAGTAAAGGAAACCATCAACGAAATGAAAAGGCCACCTGCTGAATGAAGAAGATATTTATAAATGACATATGTGATAAGGGAGTAATATCCAAAATGTATAAAGAACTCATACAACTCAAAATAGAAAAAAAGCCCAAATAATTCATTTGAGAAAAAGGCAGAGCCCTGAATAGACATTTTTCTTCAGAAGACATACAGTTGGCCAATGGACACATAAAAAGATGTCAACATCACTAATCATCAGGGAAATGCAAATCAAAACCACAATGAGATATCATCTTACACCTGTCAGAATGGCTAGTATCAAAAAGACAAGAAATAACAAGTGTTGGTGAAGATGTGGAAAGAAAGGAATCCTCATGCATTGCTGGTGGGAATGAAAACTGGTGCAGGCACTGTGGAAAACAGTACGGAGGTGTCCCCCAAAAATAAACATAGAAAAATATGATCCAGTAATTCCACTAGTGGATATTTAATCAAAGGACATGCAAACACTATCATGAAAAGATATATGCACCCCTATGTTTACTGCATTATTTATAATACCCAAGATACGGAAGCAACACAAGTATCCACAGAGAGAATAATGAATAAAGAAAACACACACACCCCCAATGGAATATTTCTCAGACATGAAAAAAAAAAAGAATGAGATCTTGCCATTTGTGTCAACATGGATGGACCTAGAGGGTATTATGCTAAGTGAAATGACTTATACAGAGAAAGACAAATACCATATGATTTTACTTTTATGTGGAATCTAACAATAAAAAAGGAATAAACAAAAAATGCAGGGACAGATAAATACAGAGAACTGATGGTTCCAGAGGAGAGGGGGATGGGCAAAATAGGTGACAGAAGTGGGAAATACTGGGTTCTAGTCATGGAATGAGGAAGTCATGGGGATAAAAATACAGCATAGGGAATATAGTTAATCGTATTGTAATAGCATCATATGGTAATAAACAGTACCTACACCTGTGGTGAGAATATCGTAACATACAGAGTTGTAGAATCACTATGTTGTACATCTAAAACTAATATAACATTATGTGTCAACTATATTTCAATACATTATTTTTTAAGTTAAAAATAATTTCTAAAGGAGCTGTAAATGATTCGATTTATATTAGATACTGGTAGGAACGATGAGGGTGAATTGCAGTGAAGAGAGCCTAGAGTAATTGAGATCAGTTGGGAAAACTCTTGGAACAGTATAGGCCAAAGATCATGCTGTGAACTTAGGCAGTGGAGATGGAATGAATTTGAAAAGATTTTCAGAGATGGGTTGGGGAACCAATTAAATGAAAGGCTGTGAAGGAAAAGGAAGAGTTAACAATCAGAGTGTTATGCTATTATTTATATTAACAAAGTAGGAAAAGAATTAGCCCTTGTAGTGTGGTTTTATACCATCACTTAAGGGAACTGTAAAATACCCATTTAGGTTATAAAAGCATATATGAAGCACAGAAAAGAGGTAGGAGTTGATTAGATATCCTGGAAGTCTTTTGGCCATACACTTTATATAACAGTTTAAGCAATAGCAGTGGGTAAGATCATCTATAGAGAGTTGGAAGGGATTTTTATTTTTGTCTGTGATATCACACCCTGCTTTAGAATTTGACTGAAGCATCACCTTCCTAGTGAAGTCCCTCCTGGACCTTAGCTGAAGAGCAACACCACCATCACCTCCCCTTCACTACCCCAGCCCCGTCTCCTGCTTTCTATTTCCAGAGAAGTTATCACAGTCACCAGCCCATCTCAGCAAGGGGAAAATGGAGGCCTACTCGGATGGTTTCACCACCGACTCCCTCCTATTTCCTGGTCCAGAGCCCTGGGGGAAAAGGTGACCAGAGCTCTTGCACAGCCAGGATGCCCGGGACGATGGGTCCCCCCGTGGGAGACACCCTGAAGACCATCAGGAAAGTGAGCCAGACGAGGAATCCACTTGCACGCGAAACCTGAAACCAGACACCTGCCTCGATGACAGGGGAGCACGCACACTCTCTCCCCTTGTCTGATGTGCTCATCTGAGAAAGCTGAGCAGAGAAGCATCTCAGGGTCCAAACTGCCCTCTGGCCATGGTCCTGGGAAACAGACGTCTCTCCTCCTGCACCAGCCACCTGTGATTGCTGTCCGGCGACCTCCTGTGGTGGGGCAGAGAGGGGCGCCTGTCCCTCATTCCTGGGATGTCAGCACACACCAGGCTTTGCTGCAATTTTCAGGAAGGAACCTGCAGCAACAGCAGCGGGCTGCCCAGGTTCCATCCCAGGGTCCCACATCAGGCCCCATGTGGAACTAGAGCTTCAAGGAGACTGGTGTGCCCTGTGGCCTTGGCACCTAATGGCAGGAGCTGAGATTTCAGCTCCAAAGGAAAACTGGCCTCTCCCACACAGCACAGCAAAGTGGAGGATTTCTCGGGGGTGTGGCTCTGGAAGAAGTGATGCTGCTGGCTGACTTCACTGACCCCAGGCAGAAGACACCTGTGGCCCTCATCAAAGGAAGTAGGCGGCACACTGGGCAAGAATCAGTAATGCTGCCTGGGGGCTGCTTCCCACCAAGCCCCCTGCTGAGACAAGGAGCTTGAGATCCCAACAGGAAGCAACTCTCCTATCACATCTGCAGCAGGAGGGCTGGCCACGGAGCAGAGCCCCGTCCCTGGGGCAAGCTGGCCTGTCCATCGAGAGCGCTGGCCCATGGCCACAGCCTCCCGGCCTCCCGGCCTCCCAGCCTCTGATCTGACCACCCTGCCAGGCTCCCGCCTGCTGACAAGGTGACTCCTAAGACCCAGAGACTGCCTTCCAACCCAGCTCAACGCTACTCACAGAGAAGCAAACTTCAGTCTCAGAAACATGTGCATTGTTAGCTCTGGAATTCTCCCAAATTCCCAATACACTGGCCCACCCAGGTGTCCCTTCCAGATCATTCCTCAAGTGCCTTGGGGTTTCAAGCCATCTTCAAGCTGCCCTTCAAAAGGCAAGAATGGGTCCATTTAGGCAGACCAGCTGAGTGACTGTGTGTGTGGGAAAGTCGCACAACATCCTCCCTGAACACCAACGCTTCCAAGTCCAAGCCTCAAACCCTCACTCCCTGGGCC
>JAPYYJ010001229.1:0-14464 GCA_028533885.1 Nasua narica | reverse complement strand
TTGTTGTTGTTGTTGTTGTTAACAAATAAAACATACTGTGGACTAGACATGGTTGCTAATTTGCAACGTGTGTCTAGAATTCTGTGTGCTGCTTTCTAAAATCACTTCAAAATGTACCCTGAACCAAGAGGTAATATAATCCTTTTAAAGCCTCTCTGCATAATTCCTAGCAGGAATTAATTAGCAGGGAGCTCATAGAAAGGCTTTTTATAGTAGCTAATATTTTCCTTTTGTTGGAATGTTGATTTCAAAGTTACAAGTCTTTTTATGCTTCTTCCCAGCCAGGTCTCTAGACAAACTTTATAACTTTGCTGATTGCTCTGGACTCCACCTGATATTTGCTCTAAATGCACTGCGTCGTAATCCCAATAACTCCTGGAACAGTTCTAGTGCCCTGAGTCTGTTGAAGTACAGTGCCAGCAAAAAGTACAACATTTCTTGGGAACTGGGAAATGGTAAGTAAGGATGTTATTTCCTCTGAATTGACAAGATAAAAAATAAGTTGGGCTGGAGCATAGCCTCAGTTAGACCATCTGTAGAGTACTGGCCCAGAAAACATTTAAGATATTTAGCCACTAAATTGACCTTCTATATAGAAAAAGACCAAATAGTGAAGTATAGTAGATTTACTGAATCTATACCTACTTGGAACTGTGGATATCATTTTCTGTGTTGTTTTACTTTATACTAAGGACAATGCAAGAATCAATTAAAAGAATACTATTGGCCAAAAGATCTGAATAGACGTTTCTCTAAAGAAAAAATATGAAAGACCAAAAAACACATGAAAAGATCTTCAGCATCTTTAGCCATCAGGGAAAAGCAAATCAAAACCAGAATAAGATAGTATTTTACATCCACTAGGATGCCCATGATAAAAAAAAAAAAGGATAACAACTATTGGCAGGGATGTGGAGAAATCAGAAAATCAGAATCCTCATACACTGAGGGTGGGAATGTAAAACAGTGTAGCCACTTTGGAATACAGTCAAGCAGTTCCTCAAAAAGTTAAATATAGAGTTCATATAAGACCTAGAAAGTCTACTCCTAAGTATATATTTAAGAGAAATAAAAACATATGTCCACAGAAAAATTTATACATGGTAGCATTATTCATATTAGCCAAAAAGTGGAAACAACCCAAATGTCCATCAACTGATAAATGGATAAATAAAATGTGGTAGAGCCATATGATGGAATGTTATTTGACCACAAAAAAGGAATGAACTGATACATGCTACAACATGGATGAATCTTGAAAAGATTATGCTAAATGAAAAACCCAGTCACATATTTATATAAAATGTCCAAAATAGGTTAATCTAAAGAGACAATAGATTAGTGGTTGCCTGGAGCTAAGGGTGGCTGAGATGAGAGGAAACTGCTAAAGAGTCTGAGGTTTCTTTTGGAGGTGATAAAAATGTTCTAAAATTTGTTGTGGTGATGATTGCACAACTGTGTAAATATACTTAAAACCATTGAATTATATACATTAATTGGGTGAATTGTATGGATGTAAATTATATCTCAATACTATTACCAAAAAAAAAAAAAAAAGAAAAGAAAAATAACTGTTTGTCTTTTCTATTTTAAAGGGCATACAGTGCATATTTTCTGCCAACAGTTGGTGACAAAAACCTTCCAATTACCTCCTTAGGAGTTTATTTGTAATTGTCAACAATTTTGACATTCTATATTTACATAGTATTTAGTTTACATAGCAAGTCCAAATACTCTTCTATTTGGACCTTAAAGTGCTAAATGAAGAGCCTAATAAAGGAAATATTATGCAGGTGAGGAAACATTGAAAGGTAAAGAGAATAGTTAAAGACAGCAGTAAATGCTAAATCTGTGTCAGGAACTTGGGACTTTTTAAACATTTTTTTAATTAAAAATTGTTTTTTATTATGTTCAGTTAGCCACTGTATAATACATAATTTGTTTTTGATGTAGTGTTCAGTGATACATTAGTTAAGTATAACACCCAGTGCTCATCACACGTGCCCTTCTCAATACCCATCACCCTGTTACCCACCCCCACCCCAACCTTCTTCCTTCTGAAACCCCCAGATTGTTTATCGGGGTCCATAGTCTCCCATGGTTCATCTCCTCTAATTTCTCCCCCTTTGGATTTCCCTCTCTAGCAGTCCTTCGTGCTACTGCTTATGTTCCACATAAGAGTGAAATCATATGATAATTGCCTTTCTCTGCTTGACTTACTTCACTTAACATAATCCCCTCCAGTTCCATCCATGTCGATGCAAACAGTGGATATTTGTTGTTTCTGATGGCTGAATAATATTCCATTATATGTATGTACCACATCTTCTTTATCCATTCATCTGCTGAAGGGCATCTCAGCTCCTTCCACAGTTTGGCTCTTGTGGACATTGGTGCTATGAACATTGGGGTGCACATACCCCTTCTTTTCACTATGTCTGTATCTTTGGGGTAAATATCCAGTAGTACAATTGCTGAGTCATGGAGTAGCTCTATTCTTAACATCTTGAGGAACCTCCATACTGTTGGTGCACATATCAACTTGCATTCCCACAATAGTGTAAGAAGGTACCCCTTTCTCCACATCCTTGCCTACATTTGTTGTTTCCTGTTTTGTTAATTTTTGCCATTTTAACTGGTGTAAGGTGGTATCTCATTGTGATTTTGATTGGTATTTCCCTGATGGCTGGTTGATGTTGAGCATTTTCTCATGTGTCTATTAACCATTTGTATATCTTTTTTGGAGAAGTGCCTGTTCATGTCTTCTGCCCATTTTTTGACTGGGTTATTAATTTTTTGAGTGTTGAGTTTGAGAAGTTCTTTAAAGATCTTGGATATCAGCCCTTTATCTGTAATGTCATTTGCAAATATCTTCTTCCATTCTGTGAGCTGCCTCTTAGTTTTGTTGACTGTTTCCTTTGCTGTGCAGAAGCTCTTTATCTTGATGAAGTTCCAAAAGTTCATTTATGTTTTTGTTTCACCTGCCTTTGGAGACATGTCTTGAAAGAAGTTACTGTGGCCAGTGTCGAAGAGGTAACTGCCTATCTTCTCCTCTAGGATTTTGATAGATTCCTGTCTCACATTGAAGTCTTTCATCCATTTTGAGTTTATCTTTGTGTATGGTATAAGGGAGTGATCCAGTTTCATCCTTCTATAGGTAGCTGTCCAATTTTCCCAGAACCACTTATTGAAGAGACTGTCTTTTTTCCATTGGATATTTTTTCCTGATTTGTCAAAGATTAGTTGACTACAGAGTTGAGGGTCCATTTCTGGAGTCTCTATTCTGTTCCATTGGTCTATGTGTCTGTTTTTGTGCCAATACCATGCTGTCTTGGTGATCACAGCTTTGTAATATAGCTTGAAGTCAGGCAATGTGATGCATTTGGGACTTATAACAGAAAAAAAGGTATTTATTTTACTACCCTATGAGGTTTTTTTAAATGGTATTAAAACTTCTTCGTTTTCTTCACTTCCTTCAACTTTCATTCAACAAATATTTATTGACTGCCTAGTATGTATCAAAGGTACCATACTAGTTTTGAGAGATACAAAAGTAAATAACATAAATAACCCTGCCTACATTCTAGTAGAGAAGATAGGTAATAAATAGGATTTGAAAACAGTTCATCATTATGTTCTTTCATACATTTTTGTCCCTTAATAATTCAAATTGAAGTATTTAACTTGACCCTATTCTTTTTCTAACAATGAATTAATGTATCCCTCCCTTCAGTCCCTCCTATCCTCTCTCCCTTTCTCCTTTCCCCCTCTCTCACCTTCTTTCTCTCCCTTCCTTCCTCTTCATTTTGCAATTCAGTTGTCAGATTTATATACTTGAACAAACATCTCTGAAGTCCAATTTTAGAACATTTCTATCACTCCAAAAAGTTTTCTCATGAATTTGCCATCAGTCCCTGTAACCATGCCCAGTCTCAGGAAACCTTAATCTGTTTCGCATCTATAGATTTGTCTTTTATGGACATTTTATATAATTGGATCATATAATAGTGTTTAGCATCTGACTTCTTTCACCTAACATGTTTTTGAAGTTTATCCATGTTGTAGCATATAAAAGTAGCTCATTCCTTTTTATTGCCAAATAGTATTCCAGTGTATGGCTATATATCCCATTTTGCTTTTCTGTTTGCCAAATGATGGACATCTGAATTTAATTCTTTTAAATAGATGAGACTTGTTTTATGGCTATCATATGGTCTGTCCTGGAGGACGTTCTATATGCACTAAAAAAAATAAACGAGTATTCTACTGTTGTTGGGTGGAGTGCTATATAGATATCAATCAGGTCAAGTTGACTGATAGGGTTCATGTTTTCTATATCAATGCTAATTTTCTGTCTAGTTGTTCTATTAATTACTGATAATGTGGTATTATGAATGAATTGAGAAGTTCCCTTTTCCTCCTTTAATTTTTTATTATTCCTGTTAGTTCTTTGAACATATTTGTAATAGTAGTTTTTAATTCCTTGCCCATGAAGTCTAACATTTGGGTCCCTTAGAAGACAATTTCTATTGACTGATTGACTGCTTTTTTATTTGTTTATGGGTCACACTATCTTATTTCTTTGCATGCTGTAATTTTTGTTGTTGTTAAAAACTATACATTTTAAGTAATATGTTGAAATAACTCTGGATTCTGAATTCTCCATCCCAGAGGTTGTTTGTTTTGTTGTTTCTTTTTGTTTGTTTAGTGACTTACATGGAATAACTCTGTAAAGTCTGTCTCTCTTGCATTGGTTAGCTGCTGACATATTTTAAATTTTTCTATTTTTTAGTCATTTCTCATGGCCAGCTTCCTAGAGGTTGTCCCTGAGTCAGCATAGCTTAATGGTGAGACAATGTTTGAATAGAGGTTGTGCTTACCTTGCACCAGTAAAGCTTCCATCCTTTGCCAGTGGATCTGTGTGTGAGTTGGAGAACATATTCCAAATTTAAACAGCTTATAATTCTCACAGGCTTTCCCTTTCTGGCATGCCTTCTTATGTCTCCTTTATAAATGTGCTAAGTTTCACAATCATCTGCAAGTACATGGCTAGTTAGTGCCCTCTCCAGTCTCTCCAGAGCATATACAGCCTTCCAGACTACAAGGGGTATGCATTTAAATTACAGATCTGCAATAGTGGGGCTGTCCATCTGAGACTGCAGTAGCTGAGTTACTTATATTTAATTAGTAGGTCTGGTCACATGCAGAGATGTGGTCTTGCATGTGCTGGACATTTTACATTGAGGAAACCATGTAGGATATGGTGAAGGGAGTAACATTAATTCCACATAAACTACTTTTAAGTCAGGAGACACAATGGTAAAAGCAATGTCCTATGTGTGAGCTTATCAAGGCCCACTATGACTATCTTATTCCCTAAATCTACCTGTTAAATTTCTCGAAAGTCTGCTGGTCAATTTCTTGACACTACCAGTATCAAAATCTCAAGGTAGTCAAGATATTGGCCTTATCTGGACTATGTGCTTAATTCCAAATCAAGTTAGCTCCCTCCAGCAGTGGAGTTGATGGTTTTTAGGACTTCCCTTGCCCTTTTAGAACTACCACTTTAATAGAAACTGAAGGAGGGTGTTGTGCTCTAAATTATTTCACCTAGCCACTTTGTTACTAAACATGAAGATTTTTCTTTTTGATACAATGGCCATCTTTATAAAGCCTTCCTTTGTTACCATTTGTATCAGTTTCCTAAGACTGTTCATGACAAACTACCATAAGCTCAGTGATGTAAAACAACAGAAATATATTCTGTCACAGTTCAGGGAACCAGAAGCCCCAAATCAGAGCATTAACAGTGTTGATTCCTTCTGGAGGCTCTAAGGGAGAATCTATTCTATGCCTCTTTCTCAGCTTTTAGTAGCTTCTGCCAGCAATCCTTGGCATAGCAGCATCCCTCCAATCTTTGCCTTTGTTGACACATGGCCCTCTTCCCAGTGTGTCTGTGTACCTGAATTTCCCTTTCCATTCGTTCTTTTATAAAGACACCAGTCACTGAATTTAGGACACACCCTAATCCCACATGACCTCATCTTAACTACATCTTCAAAGACTCTATTTCCATTCTGAAGGTCACATTCTGAAGTTACAGGTAGATATAAACTTTGGGGGACACTATTCAGCCCAGTAGACCATTCATTATAAAGTATCACCCCAAAATTAGCATGATCCCTCTCTTGTGGATTAGGTGATCTTATGTGAAGATTAGTTTGAAAAGGAGTAGAATGCTAAAATGGCATTTAACTTTTTATTATGATGGTTCTTCAAGTTAAACTGGCTTACACTCTCTTTTTGGTTATTTTATTCACATTGTTAAGAAAAAAAGCAGAAAGTCTGTGGACAGGAAAGGGTTGGCAGAGCCTTACCCTTCTCGACTCTGACTTGCATGTCTGCTTTTAATCTAGAGCCAAATAACTATCGAACCATGCATGGCCGGGCAGTAAATGGCAGCCAGTTGGGAAAGGATTATATCCAGCTGAAGAGCCTGTTGCAGCCCATCCGGATTTATGCCAGAGCCAGCTTGTATGGCCCTAATATTGGGCGGCCCAGGAAGAACGTCATCGCCCTCCTAGATGGGTAGGTCATATTTTTTAGCAGTTCTTATAAGACTATTCATAAATGTAATAAATTAATGTATTTGTATTTTTCTGAGTTATTTGTGGTCTTAAGAAGGATGGAGAGACTTTTTTCATAGTGACTTCCCCAGCTCTAAATCAGTGATTCTCCATCAAGCAGCAGAAGAATTTTGCATCTCTCCAGGCTTTCCATAGTCAGCAGTAGGTGGTGGAATTGGGGAAGGATATCACAATCTCCTGGGGAGGTTGGAGGGGATTACATTGTATTAAAAAGCACATTTAATGTTATAACATTTCATCCCATTTTATATTTTAAAAGTCAAAATATTATTACTTTATTCTTATGACCACTTATAGAAAGTAAAGCTTGACAAAACCCTAGCCAATATAGCTGGATTAAAAAGTTTAGGAAAACTCCTGCTACTTACAGATAAAAGCATTACTTAACTGAAAGATTCGTTAGTAGGTATTCTAGAAAATTGCTTCCATGTTTAATTGATTTTGACTGAATCTAATAGTCATCTTTAAGCACTGGTTATCGATGAGTCACTATGTTAAATGCTCTCTGCCCAGTCCTGTTGGTGGGCCAGCCCACATTGAATCCAAGCAGGTTAGATTCAGTTATACAGGGTGAGAGGGATTGTTGGAGGGAATGGTATGAGGAAGGCTGAAACTATGTTGAATCCAAGACCTAAAGAGGAGATGTGACTGGAGCAGAAAGGGTGGGAACTATGGTGTTAGGAGAGTCAGGAGTTCCCCTGGAGCACAGAGATGCACCTGTTATGTGCAATCCTGTCATACTGTGAGATAGCTATAGTTATTCCTGAAAATTGAAAGATGAGTAAGACGTTTTCCAGTGAAGTGCACATTCCAAATGAGGTTAGATAAATGTGATACAAGTACAAACAGAAATTATCAGTGGAGAGAAACCTTTGGCCAACCTCCAAAGATGGCCCTTGTGACTTGATGGCTCTTATAACTCTGACCTCCCTTTTGTGGTGGCTTATTCTTGATCTAAGGTAATGAACATAGCAGACATCACTGAAGGTTTGGGAAGGCACATGGATTTATACTGTAACAACATTAACAATTCGAAATTTAATTTCAGATATTTTCCTTTTTACAAAGTATCCTTAAACCCTTAGTTCAGCTCCAGTCCTTTCCCCACCATTTTTCTTTTCTCCCCTTTTCTGTCAGGAGCAACTTCCCTTTTTTTTTTACACAGCAATTTCATGGCCTTGGTCCCTACCCACAAAGGCAGCTCTTAGTTTCCTTTTGCATACTTTCACTGAACTTTGAGATTGTGTGTGTGTGTATATGTGTGTGTGTGTGTGTGTGTGTGTGTGATGGAGATGGAGAGGTTGATTTCATTTTATGTGTTACAATTAAGGGATAAGAACCACATGTATAGAACTTTATTCATAGTTCATAATACATAATAAAGCAAAGCGAATAACTATCATTTTAACCCATGTAGTTATTCTTTTGGATCGTCCTTTTTCTTTAATGATTTGATCAGTTTATTTTCATGGAACTGACAATGCCCTCTCAGTAACATGATCTCCAGGGTTAATCATTCGTTCATCCTGCAAATGTTTCTTGAGTAACTGCAATGTTCTGGGTATTACATTAGGAACTAGGAATGTAATAATAAACAAAAACAGATACTTTCTCTGCCCTCATGGAGCATGCAAAATGGTAGGGGAGACATAGTCATTAATTAACTGATCTTAAAACTAGAACAATACCACGGAAAGTTACATGGTGCTATGAATGACTATAAGGGGTGGGATTTGATTGAGTTAGGAGGTCATGGAATATGGAATGGATCCACTTCCCCATACATCCAAAAGCTAATAGGCTTAAGAGACTAGAGAAAATCACTTAGGGAAAGGGAAGGTACTGATGAGCACTTCTTAAAATTTTATGTGCTAGAAAAAAATGGAGTTTGTGTGTGTGTACTAAATATACAGTGAATTATAATTTGAAATACATGAACATTCCCAGCAACTCAACCAACAATAACAAAAATGTCAGCACTCTAAATTTTCAGCTCTGTAGTCTTTTCCATTACTCCTACTTATACAGATATAATTTTACATAGTTGTGATTATTCTATATGCATCATTTTGAGTTGTGCATTTTTAACTCATTGCTTTATATTGCCCTTTTTTATTTCTACATAGTTCTCATATTTGTCATTCTTAATGGCAATAAGATATCCCATTGCATTAATGTACCAAAGTCTGCTTAAACATTCCCTCACTGTTGGGCATTTGGGCTGTTTCCAGTTTTTGTCTGTAATATATAGCACAGCTATAAACATCTTTATACAAATAGGTTTTTTATTTCTTTTGAATTATATCCTTGGGCTATATTCCAAAAAGTTGTGTTTCTGGGTCAAAGAACATGGTAATTTTTATGGCTTTTATATTTGTTGCCAAATTTCTTTTCAGAACAACTTCACCAGGTTGTAGGACAGCAATGTATTAGTATATCTTTCCCCCCAGTACTCCACAGCAGTGATTATAGTCATTTTTATTAATTTACTCTATTTTAATTAATGCAAGATTGTGCCTTATGGCTGATTAAATTTGAATTCTGTTAACTATGCAAGGAACTGAACATTTTCCAAAACCTTATGTTGTCTCCTTTCCCCCATCCCAGGTTTGGTTAATGACGCTATAACCACTTTGCCGGAGGTGCAGACCAGGAGGCCATTTTACGCTCATTCCTCTCCTTTGTTCACATAGTCTGTTAGTTAATTATTAAGTTCTGTTATTTCTGACTTCTTAGTGTCACTCACATCCCATCTTTTTTTCAATTTTATTTTAAACTTTATCCGTCTTCCTGGTTTCTCTATATCTAGTCTCAGACTCTAATAATTTCTCCATATAGATTTTCGGAGTAGTTTTTTTAAAAAATACACCATGTGGTCAAAGATCTCTTGCTTGAAGTCCAGATGCTTTCACGAGCACCCCTGGCCTGTAGGGTCCAGTGCCTGCCTCACTTCGCAGCTAGTAATCAGCTAAACTTCTGTGCACAGCCTGCCCTTAGCTACATCAAAGTATATGTAAATTTTGGGAGAGGTTAGATACTTCTTACCTTTGCCACTTTTTATTTTGTCATTTTCTTTGGAATATCACTCTCCTCTCATTTTTCCTCCTTCCAATAAGTGTTCTCTGACATCCTCAGGCAGGATTTTTTATCACCTCCTCTGTCCTTATAATAGCATTTTGTTTATTTTTTTTCCTCTAGCACTTACCAAATTGATGATAAATTATTTATTTACATATCTCCCTTCCCTGGTAGACTGTGGACTAGGACCTACTCTGTTTTATTTATTTAACCTCAGAACCTATGAAGATAGTAGGTGTCTTATAAATGTTTGTTAAATGAATACTATCTTATTCAACAGATGGTTCTAAATTCCTCTGATCTGAAAACAGTATGCACAAATGTGATTGTGAAGCATTGTAAATCATTGTATAGTGATTTAAAGAAATTATGGTAATTTACTTATTGGTGATTTACATAAATCATAATGGTTAGCTTTAGTTTTATGGAACTAAGCTTTTTTACTTAGTTACAGGACTAAACAGAATTATCTCCCAATTAAGATATAACTCCAGTATGACAGAGATAGAATCTTCATGTTTATTTCTTCAGGAGTAGCATATGGGAAGTACCTAATAAAATGCTTTTTTTATTATTTTCATTTCCTCATTTGTGAACTGGCTATTTTTAGTCAGTGATTTTTTTAAAGATTTTTATTTATTTATTTGTCAGAGAGAGAGAGAGAGAGAGAGAGAGTACGCACAAGCAGGGGACGCAGCAGGCCAAGGGAGAAACAGGCTCCCCGCTGGCCAAGGAGCTTGATGTGGGACTCCATCCCAGGACTCTGGGATCATAACCTGAGCTGAAGGTAGATGCTTAACGTTACCTGAGCCATGAGTGGCTCAGTAGTCAGTGATTTTTTTATCTAGAAGATTAAGAATTGTTTTTTAGGGTTATATCAGTTTTCTGTTTTTCTTTTGTAAACTTGTATACATCATCTATATAATGATAATTTTATCTTAATCTATTGCTTTTCTTATTACATTGAAACATGTTTTTATAGTTTCAGAAGTTCATTTTTATTAGAATTGTTCTTGTCTGCTTTCTTATTGATAGTCTTTTCCATTTCTTCCCTTACGCATTTAGGATAAAGTTACTATTTTATTTCCATCTAGGCTTCCTAATGTTTTAATTTTCAGGGTTAAGTTTTTTTAAGTTATTTGGAGTTTATTGCTGTATCTGCTGTAGAGTAAGCATATTTTTGTATGATGTGGTGGTGTCAAGAAAAACAGAAATTCACTGAAAGCATGTTTATTGACCTTTTTTGAGGCCTTTACATCCTAGTAAGATGACTACTAAATTTCCTCCCAATAAATATTTATTGAACACCTACTTTATATTTGAGCAGAGAGAAGAAAGTTCTAGGTAGAGATTCTAGGTCATGTTTGTCAATGTCCTGAATCAGAAGTAAGGGTAAGGCATTTGAGGAATAGAAAGATGGGCAGCATAGTGAGCAAAAGGAGAGTGGTAGAAGGTGAGAACACACAGATAGGCCAGGACAGGATCATTACTGGTGTATGTATATCATGGTAAAGAAGTTGTATATTTTATTCTATTTATGCTATTTCCATAAGCAATGGAAAGCCATTATAGTTTTTGTAAGAGCAGTGACATACACTAAAGTCTATTCTATTCTCTGTACCAAGCAGATTTCAAGATACAAAAGTAAGGATCAAAAGAGCTCGGTAAGAATACCATTTCATGGGGCGCCTGGGTGGCTCAGTGGATTAAAGCCTCTGCCTTCGGCTCAGGTCATGATCCCAGGGTTCTGGGATCGAGCCCCGCATCAGGCTCTCTGCTCAGCAGGGAGCCTGCTTCCCCCTCTCTCTCTGCCTACCTCTCTGCCTACTTGTGATCTCTCTGTGTGTCAAATAAATAAATAAAATTAAAAAAAAAAAGAATACCATTTCATTACATGATGATGGTAGACTGGGTTAAGGAAATGGCAGAAAAGTTAGAGAGAAATTAAGGTAGATATGATTTATTGATGGATATCTCAGCTAAGTGGGGGTGAGAGAATTAATAAAGGATGACTTCCTCCTTTTGGACAGTTAATATCTCTCTTTCAAGGGCCATCACATGCAGAAAAGGGAGCTTTTCAAAAGGAAGTGACACCAAGATGAACATACTTTCATATTCAGGGAATGCTATCCCTAGAGCAACGAAAGATGGCTTTAAAAAATATTGAGTGTGCTTCAACTTCAGGACAGTGACTTGAGCACAAGCTCTATTTCCTCTTGAAGCCACCATCTTAACTCCTATTAAAAATTGATAAAGAATAAATCCATAATAACAAACACACAACAGAGAGATCAAAAGCAGATGAGAGATTTTTGACAGATTTTATAAGACAGTAAGCAGATGGAAAGCTATTGACAAATTAAGCAGAGTGAGGAAGTAGCAACCCAGAGAACATAGGCTCTGGGAAAAGCTAGCCAGTCCACCTAGCAGATAGCCTCAGAGTCAGGAAGGGGTGAGAAAGGGGGACCAAGACAAAGGGTTTATATAAAAGTCTGTCTGCAGTGGAACTACACTTACAGCTCAGTTCTCCCCTCCATCATTTTAAGTCCTCTACACTGCCCATACAGAGTAAAGACAGCTCAATCTATCCAACCCAAGATTTAGGAGCCTTACCAAAGCAGTTGAAGGGATTACCTAGGGATAAGCTAGTTGTGCTAAAATGGAGTTGTTCCTGCATAGTAAATCACTGAGAGAAAGCATATACCCTAGCCCAAAGGCTGCCTATGCCCTACCTTACTCCCTCTCTAATGTGAAGTGCATTGATGATCAAGCTCCGCCCACAAAATAGAGATCCCAGTGAAAAGAGAGACTTACCTAAAAAATCTAAATGTCCAACAGCTGAGAAAAATCTGTACCTGCTACCTAGAAGAATCTACTTAGTCCCCAATTGTTAAATGTGAATAGATAGCCAAAGATCACAAGACATGAGAAGGAAACCAGTAGCATGAAAAAGAAAACCTAAGATAGATAAATAATAAATAAATAAACAAACAAGCAAACAAACAGACAGACCGACCCAGGAAGAATTATAATTCAAGACCAGAATTTTAAAAATAAAAATTTGAAGTTAGTATCCTTATAGAGATATAGGAAGGTATTGTACTTGCCAAATAAAAACACATTTCTATGGGGGAAAAAAAAGGTACAAAGAGAACTAAAAGTTATTTTTTAAAACTAAACTTACAATTGCTGAAATAAAGTCCAGTTAAGTTTAGACAGTGATTTCTTAAGTGCAACACTAAAAACATAAGTGATAAAGCATTGATTAATTGGACCTCATCAAAATTAAGAAGTTTTATGTATCGAATGATTCTATCAAGAATGTGAACACACAGAATGGAAGAAAATATTTGCAATTCATGTAACTGATAAGTAACTTGTATCCAAGAAAAAAACTATATTTCATATAACCACTATGATTAGCAATTTGACTCCTGGGTATATACCCAAGAGAAATGAAAATGTATGTCCATAAAAACATGTGTATAAATAGTCATAGTGGCATTATTCATAATAGCCAAAAAGTAGAAACAACCCAAATATCCATAAATGATGAGTGGATAAATAAAAAGTGACATATCCATACATTGGAATATTATTTGACAATAAAAAGAAATGAAATACCAGTATAGGTTACAGCATGGATGAAGCTTGGAAACATTATGCTAACAGAAAGAAGCCAATCTTAAAAGGCCCCACATTGTATGATTTCCTTTATATGAAATGAACAGAATAAGCAATCTATAGAGACAAAAAGTAGATTAGTGGTAGGTTAGGGCTGGTGGAGATTGTGGGGAAATGGAGAGTGACTGTTCATAGGTACAGGGTTTCTATTTGAAATTAAATATTCTAGAATTAGATTGTATTAGTGCTTCCACAACTATGTAAATAACTATTGAGTTGTATACTTAAAATGTACATTTAAATAAATTTGTGTTGAAGCATATCTCCAAAAAGCTATTAAAAGAAAGGGTCAAATAAAATAATGGGGAGAGAAAATTTCCCATATATGGAGCTTTAGACAGAGATAGAAAATTTGAGATAAAATATTACCGATATAGAGTATCATTTTAAGATACTCAACAGCTATCTCATAGAAGATCCAGATCCAGAAACAAAGAAGAAAATTATGGTTACTGAAAAGAAGGAAAACTTTATCAACTTTTACAATGTAAAAGTAAAGAAACAAGTGACAGAAAATAGATGGTAGAAATGGAGAGAAGAAATCATATAATGTATGTGGAGTCAGACACTATTGTCTAAACCATTGAAATAATTGATAGGGAGGCAGAGAAATGGGGTCTCAGTAAACCAAGAACAATGAGTTAACTCTTGGTTAGAAAGACTTATGGTAACATTTCCTTAAATGTGCTCTGGAGATTATCAGTTTTGCAGGATATTAACATTATGTTGGGGAAGGGGAGATAAAAGAGATAAAACATTACTGTTTCCAGTAGTTTGGAGAAATATTGGGATACACAAATGTTCTGAAACACTTCCTGTCACCTTTAATACATAGTTTACATTCTGAATCTCCAAGAAGAAGAGTTAGCATGCAGAATTTCTTACATTTATTTGACCAGTCTTATTTTCAGAGACCATCTTGAGAGACTAGTGTTCCACGAGCATGTCTGGACAGCTTGGAGTGGGAACCCTGCTTTGCGGGGAGGGATGGTGGTAGAGCAGACAATAACAAAAGAATTACCATTTGGAGAATTTGGAACCTGGATCACCTTAAC
>JAPYYJ010001228.1:0-14464 GCA_028533885.1 Nasua narica | reverse complement strand
GTACCCTAGCAGTTGTCATAAATAAGACTGGAAATAAAAGAGTAGCTTTTCCCTATTGATATCTGAGAGAGGGTGCATCTGCCAGGGCCCTGGTAGGAAGCAGAATTAACCTCAGGTGGTTCAGATGAAGACGATTTAGTGAAGGGACCACTTGCAGAGCTGTGGACAGGATTCAAGTCCTCACGGATTGATTGAGTAGAGGTGGTGAAGCATTTAAGGACATCAGCATTGGGAAATGACTTCTCCTTCCAGGGCTGAAGAAGCAAAGGGAAAGAATAGTGTTATTTGAGCCAGTTAGCCTCTCAGCTGTGGAGGAGCAGCTGTCCACAACACACATGCCCAGATGGGCACAGCTACCACAGAGGCGACTGTAAAGAGAGGGAAGTGGAGGGGAAGAAGAAATACCCCAGCCTCTCTTTCTCCCTGCTCCTTGAACTCCTGATAGAGCTTCCATTGGGAGAACGCAGCCTAAAGGCAAAGAAGCTCCCCAAGAAGCTGTCCACAGGCATTGATCTCATGGGCCACAAAGCAGGACAGAAAAGGGTGAACGGGGGTTGGAGCAGAGATCAAACAAAAATAATGAGTTCACAAAGGAAGATCGACTAAGTGATCCAGGGGCTGAATCGAGGAGGAAAGCCTACACTGAATCACCAGGGCAGAGCTTCTTTCTGCTTCTCTGGGCCCAACTTTCCGAAAAGAAGAGGTTAGAGAATTCTGTAATGATTTCTTCTGGAGGCAGGTGCCATTCACACTGTAGAGTGGGTAACGCCCCCCAAAAGAACTCAGAAAGGTGATGCATGGGTCTTTAAGGATCAATTGGAGTTCTCTCGTGGCAGGAGAGGGCAGGACCATTCCCGAAAGAGGACATGGCGAACACTACGTTGTATGAGACTGAGAAGAGATGGCGTGGCCAGGAATTGTGGCCGGAGTAGCAGGTATGGGTTGTATAATGAGTTAGGGGCCAGACAGCTTTCAGGAGGGTCCATCTAGGTCAAGTTCATGCTTTTTCCAATACACCAAGGCAAGAGAACATGTTTCCAAAGAGGCCAACCATCGCCATTCCTGCCTATTCCCTCATGAAAGGGAAGGCTGTCCTGGGACCCAGGGTGCTCGACCGTGGGGAGAAGAGCTTGAAGATACATTGGGAAGCTCTTTCGGTAGCCAGAGCACAAAGCGAGGTAAATTCCTTTTAGCCAATCTTTCTTCAAAGCCTTCTATGTACAATTTTTTTTCTGGAAAATACCAATATAGTGTATTATGCTTTACAATGATTCAATTAACATAAGCAGGTTATGTCCCTTCTCTTAAGTAGTTTCTAAATTGGTGAAACTTGGAAGGCTCGCTGGGAAAGACAAATCTTAAATGAATGCCTAAATGGAGAAGGAAGGAAACCAACAATTTTTGAGGTTCTACCATGCTACAGATAAAACACGAGGTGCTTTTTATATATAGTCTCATATAAGACTCCTAGCAATCCTATGCGATGGGCATCACTAACCCCATTTTACAGATAGGAAATTGAGGCTGAGCGAAGTATCCAAGATCACGCCTATAGATAGTAATGAAAGCTGAATTCAGACCTGACTGGACATGAGTCCAAAGTCTGCATTCTTGCCATGGTGCTGTTGTCTCTGAAGGCCAACGCAGGCTGCTCATCAGGGGTAGAAGGATGAGGGCAGAAAGAGGCTTTTCCTCTAGAATGAGATGCCATCCCCTTAGCAAGGTAGTCAGGAGGACTGCATGAAATAAGATATCCTCTTGTTTCGCACCTTTATGCTTTCCCATATGCCGATCCCGCAGCCTGGAATATCCTTCTTCCTCCCATCCCCCAGCTCTTGTTGCCTGTGTTTTCCCTCTTAGCCTAGCTTCGACAGCCCTCCCACCAGGAAGCCTTGCACTGGTCACACAGTAGCAGGTGTACCTAGACTGTTTGCTTGCCCGCCCCACGCAAGGTGAAGTTTCCTTCTCACTGGTCCACGTGGCTCCAGCCCTGTTCACAAAATGTGTCCCACTCCATGAATCGGTGGCCAGCTGAGCGAGCCCACGGCAAAACAAATGCTCCATAAATGACCATTTCCCTTTTCTTTCTCCTTTTTCTGGAGGCAGCAGACATTTTGAGTGGACTCAAAAACTCAAGAAAAAGTTGCCTGAAATTAGCATCTTCCAGGAAGCCTTGTAAATGAGGACAGCAGCCCTCCACAAAGGAGGTGATGCCCTGCCTGTTCTTGGCAGAAGCCGCCCGAGAGCTCTGGGCCCTCTTAACTCGACATGGAGAGGCTGGGGCGGCACCACTCCCCGTGGGTGCCTCTCACCTGGTGACATGTGGAGGCTCTTCCGCTTACAGGGGCCAGGGGCGGGGCTGGCCGATGGAGTGACAAGAGCACAGTGGCACACAAAGTAACAGTAAAACAGAATGATAATGCATTTCCTAATGGCCTCCTTCACAGCTGTGTACACTGATCTAATCTTTGCAAAGCACTCTATTGTTTATGAGGCCTCTGGGTACAATTTTATGCCTGACTGAAGAGGTTGCTAATAGCTGCCATATTTGTGTTTAAGGACCTGCAAAGGATTAAACGAAGTATTTTAGAGCAATGAGCCATAATAAACTAATAATATATTACAAATAATAAATGTTTTTAGCCAATAATTGACTACAAATCTAGTGAACTTTAAATGACAAAAATACTAATTATAAATCCAGTTCTATGTATCCTTCAATCGGGATGGAAAATCAGAGAAGGATAGGAGATCCGGGGCACTTTAGGTCGTCGGGGAAGGGGGCATGGACACCAAACTGGCTTCCTGGCTGAGAACTGTCAAAGTCAGTTAGTGAAATGCTGGGTTTCATTTCCGTCTTGGAGGGGTGGAGCAAGCGCCTAAGCCACCTCCTAAAGTTGGCAGGATTTTTGTTTTTGTTTTGTTTTACCTTGTTCACTTTCCAGTCCTAACTTTTCCAGTGCTTGGTTTGCATTTAGGATAATGGCTGGAGAAAGTCCCCAGAGGATTTTGGAAACAGAGCCTGCGTCTTAAGAAAAGGAGTTCATGTTTCCTTAAGCCTCTGGAGTAAGCCAATTTGTGTGTGTCTCTCTCTTCCTTTTTATGGATGAGAAATCGGAGAGAGATGAAGTGTTTTGCCTGATATGTCATAGTTGGTAAGTGACACAGCCACAGAACCAACTGCAGAACTCCAAAGTTGATGGTTTTTCACCAAATCTTTATACCATCTTTTTTTTTTCTGAGTCCTTTTGGGGCATGGGAGTTTGTCCTGTCGGTACTTGGAGAATACATTTCTGTACCTCCCACATCTCTCAATCATACCAATTTTTTTTTCTTTATTTTAGGCATCTTTTTTGATTAAAAACAATATAAGACAAAACACTCAAGCTGAAAATTAAAAGCACCCATATTTCTACCATACAAATAAACCACTGTAAACTTTTTGTTTGCATTTTTTTTCAAGGATTCTTTCCCATGTTATAGTTTCAAAATATTGAGATCGTGTTTTATGAGTCTTTGGTATTTTAATTTTAAAAAAAAACAACTTTTTTTCATGTCATTGATGTTCCCTGAAAAATACTGCTTTGGAATTGTATAATATTTCATGGTTTATACTCTCTATGGAATATTTAGGCTGTTTCCAATTTTTTTGCCTTATAATTTAAAACTTAATAAGTTTTATTGAGTCTAAGTTGAGTCTAGCATAGTATGTAGCATCTAATAGATATTCCATGTATTTTATGAATGAGTTAAATCAATCTTTGCATCATTTCTGATCATTTCTTTTGAATAGATGTTCAGAAGTAAAGTTACCTAAATATTGCCAAACTCTTGAGATATATTCCCAAATTGCTTTCTAAAGGGGCAATACACATCTCCAGTATGTGATAAGCATTCATAAATTCTGGAACCCATTTTTTTAAAGGATAGCTTAGTTAGTAATGTATTTGTTCTTATATTCCTTACTGTCATAAACTGAATGAAACAGTTACCAAAACTCATGCCTGAGATATTCACTATTTAGTGGAAAAAAATATGTGTGTATATGTATGTGCATATATGTATGTATATATACACGTATGTCCAACCTTTTTTTTTATTTACCATATACCAAGTACTGCCCTTAGCATATTACCTATTTTCATACTTTTAATCTCTCATCATGGAGGCAGATACCAAAACTCCAAAATGTTCTTTAAATTGGCTAGGGTCAGATAGCATTTTTGTGATGGGGCCCACATTCTTCTTCACACCTACTCGTTACTGGTATGAATGAAAGATAGAGTTAATTATGATATAGGGTAGTGAGTGTTTTGATAGAAGAACGTGAACAATCAGAAGAATACAGATCTACACTATCTGAAGGGTTCAAGGAAAGATTCACAAAGAATATTAAAGGATAAATGACAATATGCAAGGATGACAAAGGAAATGTAAAATAGGCAAGAAGGATAGCAAATACCCAATATAGAATATAGAAAGCAGCTTAGGATATTCAAGCTACAAGTAATAAAGGACGGGAATACTAGTTAGCTTCTAGGCTCTAGAGTTAGAGCGCCGTGGTTCAAATCCAGCTCTTGGGGCGCCTGGGTGGCTCAGTGGGTTAAAGCCTCTGCCTTTGGCTCAGGTCATGATCTCAGGGTCCTGGGATCGAGCCCCGCATCGGGCTCTCTGCTTGGCGGAGAGTCTGCTTCCCCCTCTCTCTCTGCCTGCCTCTCTGCCTACTTGTGGTCTCTCTCTCTCTGTCAAATAAATAAATAGAATCTTTAAAAAAAAATCCAACTCTTGCAGTCACCAGCTGTTTGACATTTGATGGATTTTTTTTAAATTTCATTTATTTAAATAATTTCTGACACCCAACCCAGAGCACAAGTCACAACCTCGAATCAAGAGTTGTATGCTCTTCTGACTGAGCTAGGCAGGTTCCCTGACGTTTGGTGTTTAATGACATAACATATGTAAAGGCTTAGCAGAATGCCTGACACAGAGTAAACACTCAGTAATATTCACTGGTGGTGATGGTGGTGGTGGTGGGTGGTGAATATGATCAAATTTGAAATGAGGGAAATAATTAGAAGAAGGATCCCTGAAATCCCCCCATCTGAGCATCTACTCACTCTACAAACAGATAAGGTCAGATCTGATATGAAGTAAGCAATAGCCATGTTCCCAGTCAAAAAACACAACCTGGAAGTTACCTTGGACATGTCAAACAGAATGATGTGAGACTGGAGAGCGTTGCGTAAGGATAGAGGGATAAACATATTGGATATGTTCCATTTACGAAAAGGAGATCTGGGGATGCTTTAATAGTGAAGAATCCATAGAAACAGTTGGCCAGTGTCCACACTAGCACCCAACGAATGTTGTTAAGAATAAGAAAGTGGTACAACCAGGTTAATCAGAAGAAAAGTCTTCTGATTACTTCCTGGAAAATGAATGGTTATTGGAGGTGGTGGGGGGCAAAAGAAGAAGGAGAAGGAGAAATTAAAAAAGAAGTGGTGAGGGAGATAGACTTGTTGAGGGTCCCTCTGTCCAGGAGAGAAACACTACCAGTTTGGACTAGGATGGTGGCAGTGAATATGGATTTGAAAACATTCAGGAGGGGCATTTTTATTTTGGAATGGATTTAATGGGAACAGTAAGAGAGGGGGTGGAGCCAGGGATCATTTCTAGGTTTCTGGCTTGAGGAGCTAGATGAACGAAAATGCATTTTCTGAGATGAGGACAGTGGAGAGAGGTCATGTTTTGGGGGCTGCGATGAAGTTCGGGTTGTTAGATGAATATCAGGACTTTATGCCATAGACCAGAGCGTATATCTGGCTTTTCTCCCTTAGTAGGAAGATGGAAAGTGTGTAGGAGGAAGGTGTGGAATGCTCTGAAATAGGGGGGGAAAGACAAGATCTCTGCTAGCTATTATGTGCAGCAATAACCCTGGCTGTGTTTATTGCCCATTTAATAGAGTGTACATTACAACCCACAGTGATAATCAAGAGATGAGGGGTGCCAAATAAGATGCAGAGATACCGTAGGTGGGATATTTATTTCACTGCAAAAAGGTTCTCATTTATGAAAATGGATTCTGGATACATCTCAGCCTCTGCCTTTCTCCACCCCTCCTTCCCTCATCCCCCCAAAGACTGAGCACAAATGCTTTTGATCCAAAGTATTGGGGGCAGACAACCATTTTGAAAAGACAGATAGTATAGGAGAGAGAGGGATAGGATGGGGGCAGCGTACTCAAGAGATTGTTTAGTAATTTTTTTTTCCCTGAAAGAGAACGACATGATAAATATTGAAAGTCATCTTTGCTGCCATTTTCCTTAAAAGAGTACAGGCGTGGAACCCTTCAAATGAATGATCAAAACCCTTCTTTACCCAAGACTAGCTATATTACATTTTGATGAGTTTCCTCATTTCTCTAACATTAATTTGCTTGTCTATAATATAGGGATCATAGTAACGTCACAGATTTGTCGTGGTGATTAAGTGAGAAAACATTTATTAGACCTCAACTCCAATGATTGTAATATAGTAAATGTTAATTCCTTACTCCTTCCCCCCCGCCCCCCCCCACACACACTCTTTTCTTTCCCTACATTATAGAGTCAGACTTCACCATGAGACATGACTAGACTTGAGCTGGGTTTTGAGTGAGCCTCAGTGGAAGTGGGGTTTTCTAATATCTAGGATCACTAATCATCCATTTTCTTTGGGGCCTTAACCCCAATTGGTAGAGTGCCTATTCAGCAGAGGATCAGGGTGGCTACTAATGAAAGTCAGGGGGCTTTGATAGTCTAGGCATTGCTCCCTGTGTGTCCTCAGAAGCTTGGCTGCTTTCAGGTGTCTTTTGGAAATAGCAGCATCTGGTGGCTGCCTGAGCAGTAACCCGGCTGCAGGCTTCAGGGGGAGCGAATCACAGCATCTGTGTTTCTCCAGCAAAACAGCAGGGCTATTAAAATAGCTCTTAGGCACAATCTATCACTGCACTGTCTCCCTTGTTTGCACAAGCTGTAACTGGAAAAGTAAGAAGGGAAGATGGCCTTGTATTGGTAAGGCACTAGAAGGGAACTTAGGGACACTTGGGTTCATGTTGGCTTTGCTAACCACTTCCCAGGTGACCTTGGACAAGTCCCATGGAACCGGTATGCCTCCCTTTCCTGATCTGAAAGCTCCCAGAGGCATTCTATGGCAACTGCTCTTTGGAGAATAGGTAGGATTAATAACAGAAGGTTTTTTTGTTGTAAGACAGTGGAAAGATTGTTCAATCTCTCTATGACTCTGCTTCCTCATCTGAAAGCAGGGATGAAAACAGCTACCATAAAGGGTGGCTATAAAAATCGACCAAGATACATGGGCGCCTGGGTGGCTCAGTGGGTTAAAGCCTCTGCCTTCGACTCAGGTCTTGATCTCAGGGTCCTGGGATCGAGCCCCACATCGGGCTCTCTGCTCAGCAGGGAGCCTGCTTCCCCCTCTCTCTCTGCCTGCCTCTTTGCCTACTTGTGATCTCTCTCCTCTCTGTCAAATAAATAAAATCTTAAAAAAAAATTGAGATACAGATTATAAAATCCTAGATATGGTTCCTGGAGTATAATAAGCATTCAGCAAATATTGAATGCCTTTCTGCCCCTAGGTCACAATGTTGCCTAATATCAGTGCTAAATCATAGGGCTGCTGCTGTTTAGTCTGAGCATAAAACCTAAGATCACGTTAACAATCATTATTATCAAGTGTGATAAGCCTATTCTTCCCACCCTACACTCTTGTGCAATTGAACCCAGACCCCTCAAGTTTAACAAAGAATAGAGAATATTGACTTGAGAAGTAGTACCTGGGTCATCCTGTTGTGTGAATACACTTCTGTCAACCCCATAGGTGGGTAGGGGTTGGCCTCAGCCCTGAGAGATATACAGGGCCACTTTCTGTTTCTTCTGCTCTGCTATATAGATTCCCTTTGTACTTTTGTATAAATAACCTAATGCCTGGTACATAGTTGGTATTAATGAATGTTTGGAGAAGAATGAAATGTGTATCTAATTCCACAATAATCATTCATTGAGCATCTACCGTGCTCAGGAAGGCAGTCCACATGAACTTTCTCTTCATATTACTTAGCTCTGTATATTTCATTTTCAAACAAAGGCTGATTGATTCCTTTTCGCGGGATGGTGGGAGTATGGGCAGCAAAATTCATATTTCCTTAAAGCTCTATTTTGTACTTCAAGCCAGCATTCCTTACCTCACTGTGATATTGTGGACAAAACTATGTGAATTTACCCCAATCAGAAATCACTGCATCACTATTATAGTGTTTGTTATTATATTTGCAGTTGCTTAACACTACTTTTATTTCCACATCCTGTATTCTAATGCATTAGATGCAAAAGATTCCAATTCATCTCCTTCTGTTTGGGATTTTAAATAGGTTAATAGGATGCAAATACAAGGCACACTTTTGCATTCTGTTACAAATATTAGATACAGATATTGCTATGCTGTTTGGGCGGAATGAAATGAAATGTAATTTAATATGATATTTTCAAGCACATTAGATCGTTCCTGAGGGCTTTATGGCCATGGTCCTAAACTGTGTTAAACCATAGCTAAAACAAGTCTGAACAAAATGAGTTTCTTTCCTCATTTTACTGGCCTCTCCCAGTTTGATGACTTTTTGTCGTCCATGCCAAATGATGTTTTAGGTTTCATGTGGTTAGGCTGGGCCAGAAATGAGTTTGAAAATATTCAGCTCTGCTCATGAGAATATATTGCAGTTTCTACTTTTAGCCTGCTCTTCAATTCACCAACCATTCTATTTATTTATTAATTCACCAAACCCACTCACTCATTCATTTATTTATTCAGCTCTATGTCTTGCTCTATGCCCCTAGCATTAATCTTTTTGTTTCTCCCCCCACTCTTTTCTGAGATTTAAGCTGTGCGGTCCTGAGTAATCTCCTTGGATGGATTCTAAGAGTGCCTGGCTTTTAGAATGGGCTGCATATGTGAGAACAGGAAGAACAGATGTGAATTTTCTCTTTTATATACTGAAGGTACCTTTGTTATAAAGATTAAATGAAATAAAGTCTGTAAAGTACTTGATGCACTGAGCATGCAATAAGACATACAGCACTCAAGATTAATTGGGGAAAAATGCATAAATGAACCCATTTCCAAATCTATAAAATAGGAACTAAACACCTACTTATAGGTTTGTTTTCAGAATGAAGTAATATGCCAATAGTACCTAGAAGACTATCTGGCATATAGTAAGTATTTAATTGGATCTCTTTTCTAAAGAAAGAGAGTAGGAACACTACCCATAGTATGCAGTAGCAACAAGCAAGCAAACTCATTGGGGGCAGATTTATAAAGTCCTGACTTAGAATATCCTAGGAAAGGACTGTGAGCACGAGATTTTTTTCAGTTCCAGCCACTTCTGCTTAGGAGGTTCTTCCTAAGCTCATTCTCTGTTTCCTTTTCAACCAACCACTACAGAGCTTCCCTCTTCCCAGCCTGACCTCCTGTAGGGTCAGGTATGTCATGTCAAGATTCATGGTAGGAAAGGGAGGATTCACAGCTCCTCATCCCTCCTCCTAAAGTCAGTTTTGGACGAACTCTAGCCCATCTGCAACCCCAGTCCCAATCCCTCCCCTTCAAAAATGCCCAGGCATCTGAGCCCAAGTCCTTTGAAATATAGACACCATGTCTACTCCAGTCCTTTGAGTAACCAGAGACTCGGGAGGGAACAAATAGAAAGACTGCAGATACTCTGACTCCTTCTATCTTCTCCCTCTTTGCCCCTCCACAAATTGAATCATCTCCATTGACTGCACATCTGCATTTCAGCAGGCGAGCTGCAATTATTCAATGACAGCATGCCCTGATTTCCATTGTGGAAGATCCAGGGCTGGCTGAGATGACCCAGGCGTGACCGTCCTCTGTCAGCACTACTAGAAAGAAGCATCTGACTTAAAATCACATAGCACTGGAGAGCATAGTTGTTTATGCTTCTCATCAGTCACTCAAAATGCTGGGCCAAAATCTGCCCCACAAAGGACCTACAGAACATTCCTGAAGATTCCTTTTCCTGACACCTCCATAGAGTTCCAATTAGGACTCTTACAACTGACCTTATGACAAGAATGGCTATCTGGTGATACGATTGCCACTTATTTTCCTTTCATTTATTGGCCCAGATTTTGAAGCTTAAAAGAAGGATGAGAGATGCCCCCAAAAGTCCTGTTCTTCTGTTCCCCACTCTCCCATCACCTACCTAACTTGCCTTGTCTTTCAGACATCAGCTCAAATGTCATTCCCTCAGGGAATTCTTGTATGATACCTCCATCTAAGTCAGACCAGCCTGCTACAGTCCAATGTGGCTTTTTATGCTTTCCCTCTGTACCTCAGGTCACAGTTTATTATATATCAGTATATAATATACATATATTACACATATATAGAATATAAACAATAGGATAAGCACATGATAAATCATATACATATATACATATATTACATATGTATACGTTTTATATACATATATAGTATATTCATATTCCAGTGGGGACGACACACATTAATCGCACAGTAGGACAAGCATATGATAATAAATCATATACATACATATATATGTATATGTATATGTATATGTGTATGTATATGATTTATTATCATGTGCTTGTCCTATTGTGCGATTAATGTGTGTCGTCCCCACTGGAATATGATTTATTCCCCAGCACAAAGTGCAATCCCTGGCATAGAGTAAGTTCCTGATGAGTATTTATTGAATGAATGATTAGACAGATAAAAGAAATATGATCCAAATAGTAAAATAAAAGAAGGTGGTCAAAAGTCACCAACTTCCAGATATAAGAAAAATAAATTCTAGTGATGTAATGTACAGTATGGTGACTGCTGTTAGCAGGACTGTATCATATATTTGAAATTTGCTAAGAGAATAGATCTTAAAAGTTCTCATTGCACAAGGAAAAAAAACCTGTAACTCTTTGAGGTGATGGATGTTAACCAAACTTACTGTTGGTGATCATTTCATAATACATACATATATCAAATAATCATGTTGTACGCCTAAGATTAATACAATGCAATGTGTTAATTATATCTCAAAACTGGGGCAAAATAAATTTAGAAAATTTTAAAGTAAAAGAAATATTGACTATTTGGTTAATCTGAGGATTTTTTTTTCATAGCTTGTCAATGAGGTAATGTTTCATCCACATATTCAGTGACTCATAGGACTCAATGTATAGTCAGTCATACCCACAACTAAAATTTATTATAGAGGTTCAGCAAGAATACACAGCTAGATCAGGAAGTGAAAAATGTAAGTGGAGTCTAGAGGGATCCGTGTTCAAACTTCTTAATCTTTCTTCCTCCAGTGAGGAGCCACACGGAGTGCTCTCTAGCCCTAGCAGTGAAAATCCAGCAACATTTGTGAGGTGCTTCTGGCATCAGAAAGCCCATTTGAGACCAAGTGTCTAAGGTTTTTCTTGGGGGCTGGTTACATATGCACACTCTGCCTAACAACTACCAAAATTCTCATCTCCAAAAGTAAAAGCCAGTGTGCAGAATAAACCACTTCATTTGTCTAACAGTCAAAGGTACACTGAATTAATCTTCTCAGGTATAGGACCATTTTAGAGCCAAGATTCCCGTTATCAGCCAAAGACCAATCTTGCAACCATGTTCTTCTAAAGACAGCTGCCTTAGGCCTGTATGTTATTTTTTTTCTGCATGGAGGACTAGATCTTATTTGTTTTTTCATGTGGGTAAAGAAACACACGTATTCACACACGTACATACCTGCTAGCCAACAACTGGGCGAGAGAAGCTGTAGGGTGAAGTGGGTAGGAGGACCACTTTTGGCATCCAACTACTTGGGTTGAAATCCCAGCTATACTTGCTATGTTGCCTTGGGCAAGTGTCTCAACCTATCTATTCTCTTTACTCGCACGTGAAAATAGGAAAGTGCTAGACCTAAGTCATAGTATTGTTGTAAAGATTGAATGAGATCAACCACTCATTCAACAGTGCTCGATAGGAAGTGCACATTAACCAATGGATGGTGTCGTCATTACGATCATTATTATTTAGGAATTTCCAGATACTCAGTGGTCTTTCTGAGTTCAGTGCACGTAAGCTGAATGACTGATGAATCCGTAGGTGACAGAGCACCTGGGTTCTACACCCATCCACCAGTTACTCACAACCTCCTAAGGGGCACATTGGTTCTCTCTCATCTCTGTTTCTTCATCTTTACAATTAAGACAACAGCCCTTGTCTAGCCAAACCTCAGAGCAAAGCAGGAGAGAGGACGGAGTATCCTGGGAAAGTGTGAGTCAAATACAACTGGGCATCTCTCTGCATCTCAGGCTCCCAAGCTGCTAAGTAAAGATATCAGTGTAGTATCACACTTCTTAAGTGTTGGCTATTATTGTCACCAGCACTGCAGTTATGCTCATAGGAAATCGGAATGTAAGCATGTCAGTATCCACCCATATAAGGGGTTATATTATTACCAGACAAAGCAATTGGGGGTTGTAGTTGTCATAGCTTAAATTAATCTTACTGGACACTTATGAGCCTTCAGCTGGAATGGGAATCTCTGGGTGGAAAGAGAGAAGCAAGCAAAGAGATGAGATGGTAGACAGAGGGAGAGAGAAACAGAGAACGCTGTTCCCCCAGAGCTAGTACCTGTCTCCTCGGACTGAGTCCCTGACATTTGGCATATAGTGTCTCTTACCTGGCAAGAAGCTCTCAGTAAATGTTGCAGAATAAATGAATCTTATCAGCTGCAAGTATTATTACTCCTGAGAGAACCAGTGTTTGAGCGCCTACTATGTATCAAGCACTTGAAGTATTATCTTTTTGTGGCCTTTGAAAGTCTTATGAGGTGGACATGATTCTACTCATCATTTGCAGATGAGAAAACAGAGAACACCTGAGGTAAAAGTCAGAAAGCAAACAGGAGACAGAACCAGAATCCCATGGGCCCTGTTGTGTGTGAGCCCAGAGTCACAAGACACTTTCAACCACTTAACACTAAAATTGTTTTATTATTTTCATACTTCATTTTTCTTAAGTGGATTTCTCAAATTTTTAATAAAACTGCTAGTCAATAGTCAGAGTCTCATAATTCACTTTTAAGGTTTCCATCATGTAGCTTGGCAAGAGAAGAACAGTCTCAGCGTAGACATTGTAAGGCGACCTCTTCTCTGTCATTTAAGGCTACTGCCCAAACAAGGTGATTACTTGAGGGGAGCGGGGTTGGGGAAAAAAAAATGAAACATTTATTAAATTATCCAAAAGATCGCTCTGGTAGGCTTCCTTAGCATGTGCTTTCAAGGTGATAGATTAACTGAAACAAAATTATTGAATTGAGAAGCCATTCATTACAAGGGAATTTCAGGAAACTAGGATGCTTTCCATAATATTACCGCCCGAGCTGCCTATTAAATGAAAGTTATGTGTTCTTCCATGATAGTGAAACCTCTGGCTTGTCATCCTTTCCTCCCGGCTTCCTTCTAATGGTGCAAAAACTTATAATTTACAACTCTGATATCATTGGAAGGTTAATTAGTTTTCTTCAGATTTCACCTGCTTTATTTTAACCACTATTTTCATGGCCTTTTCCCCTCTCCCCAGTTGTCACTTATGTCAGAAGTCAGTTTTTCTCTTTGTCTTTCTTTGCTGTCTATTGAAATCTAAGACTCAATATGCTGGCCAAGTCATGCTCTGTCTGTGTCCACTGCTGCATCCATTTTTTCTTACATCACCTTTTTTCTTTGATTTGATTCTAATTGCTCAATCAGCAGGCTTTTGTTGAGCATATGGTATGTGCTATGGCTGGAATAAGGGAAGGGACAAGACACAAGGAAGAAGGAAGATAAGTCCACCTCCAATCTCCGAAATTGTTGGACTGGGAGGAGATAAAGTAGGAATGCAACAGAAAAAAATACCAGAATGGCTGTGTGGTGCTGTGAAAAAGCCTGGTGTTTGGTTAGATTTGGTTTGGTTTGGTTTTTTGAGAAGGAGCAAGCATGCATGGTTGGGGGGGGGAGAGGCTCGGAGAGAGAATCTCAAGACTCTACATTCAGCATGGAACCCAACGTGGGGCCCAATCTCACGACCCTGAGATCATCACCTGAGCCAAAATCAAGAGTCAGATGCTTAACCTACTGAGTCACCCAGACAACTCCCTCTCCCCCACCAAAAAGCCTGGGTTTTTAGACTGAATGCCCACTGATCTTCTATTTATGGTCAGTGTGGATGTCAGCAAAATATTAAACCACTCTGAGGCTTAGTTTCCTGCACTGCATGATGGCAGATAATCACATTTGCATTGTGGGAGTATTGTAATAAATGATGCGGTAGTGATAGTGGGGGCCTGGCATAGGACCCGGAACAAAGGAAGCTCTCGGGACTTGTCCATGACTCTCCCTTC
>JAPYYJ010001227.1:0-14465 GCA_028533885.1 Nasua narica | reverse complement strand
CCTTCCAGTTATATTGTCTCTTAAGAGGGCTCTTAGTGGAAATCTACACATATGGGGAAATCTCTGAATTGAAATCAAAGTACCGTTTAATTTACAGCACCGAAAATTAACAGTATTCCTTTCTATTTGTAAAATATGAAAGATAGACAACCTGAACTCTAATCAGACTACAAACTCCTTCTTCCAAAGGTAAGAGGAACTGAGAAGTAGTAGACTTAAGCAACCCAGGGCAGCAGGGAGAAGTGGAAAGTTCTTTTAGTTTTAATAAATGTTTGTATGGCATTGAATTATATATTACACTTATATTTAGTGCAGACAAGAGATAGGTGCATAATAAATAAATAATACCAATTTTATAAACCCTCTTCAATATCATAGATTAAGAAACTTACAATCATTCATAGTATCCAGTTCTTCCCCTGTAGTCCTTAAATTAATCCCATTTAATTTAAGGTTAATGGTTAGAGCTTTTGAGCTCTTCATATCTTTGAAGGATAATCAAGATAATTTAATTATATGGTATCTCATTGAAATACCACAACACAGTAGAGCACAGCTGTCAAAATGACATTTATAAGTTTCTAAGTGAAGGCTACTTCTATAATGAAATAAAATATTTCCAGAGTCTCTTACACAAAACCAAGTACTGAAGTAGAAAATCATGACTGCTTCTGTGGATATGACTCAATATTCTGTGGGATGACTTTAATATTTGAACAGATTGTTATAATTTAAGTAATATGGATATTCACAGAACCAAAATTTATAGGAACAGCAGTACATAGAAGTAGAGCACTTTAAGGAAAAGCTACTATACTATGACTTGAGCAGGTTTTAAGTATGGCAATTGAACCCATTTTTAACTGACTTGTTAAATTCCATTACTTTTTATCTAATGAGTAAATAACACTGAAAAAATAATTGAGATATTTCAAATAACATAAATCATTGAAGTGTGTGATAAAATTAGCATGGAAAGAAGTAGAAAAGATGCATTTGATATGGTCTTGGCACCAGAATTCCTTGATCCTCACTTTCTTCATTTTGATTTTGAAAGATTAAAAAAAATAGCTCTTCTATCTCATAGAAAAATTATGTTAATAAATGAAAATAATTTTTTAGAAAGTTGTTGAAAATCTCACTGTGTGGCCAAATGCAAGTCATTGATATTATCTAGATATAGGGTTACTCTATACTCTATACATAAGTAAATATGTCTATACTTATGTCTTATGTCTATACTCTAGATATAAGAGTATAGGAACACAATTTGCTTTTACCAATTGGAGGAACCCTAAGTTTTTATCTTGTATGTAAAATGAAATTTGTGGTTGTTCATCAAAATCTGAAGATGTTCATTGCAATGTTTCAAACTCATTACCTTAATACTAGATAGCATAAGAAAATGTGGAGAACAAGGGCTTCTGTATTAACTTACTGTTTCTTCCAATGCCGAGTACAGATATCCTTATATATTTCTGTAATATTTCCCTAAAACTATTTCTCCAGGGGCAAATGTTCCACCCTAACATACTGTGGACTTTGAGCGCTAAAATTCAAACTGCATGTCATACTTAAAGGTGTTCTACGTAATCTGCCCTATTCCTCCAACCTCAGCTTTTACGCTTCTCTCCATTCATTTCCCACCTGTCACACAGGCGGTGGCGGCAGCTGCTGCTGCTGCTTCTTCTTCTTCTTCTTCTTCTTCTTCTTCTTCTTCTTCTTCCTTCAATGTTCAGTTTCCTTTAATGACTCCCATCTCCCTGCAGGCTTATTTCTGCTCCTCAAATACACTGAGCATGTTCTCACCCCAGGGCTATTTGAGCACACTGCTCTCAACACTTTTAAGGCTTGTCCCTTGATATCAGGTAAGTTTGAGTTCAAATATCACTTTCACAGAAGAGGCTTTAGTGACATAACTATCTGAGAATCTCCCTGACCATAAAAGCCTCCAAGTCACTCTCTATCACAACATTATATTTTTTTCCCTTTACATATTTAGTGTTTGGGAAATTATTGGATTTATTCATTTATTAGTTTAATGTCAGTATCTCCCCATGGACTGTGCATGGCCTATCACAAAGGGGGATATAGTCTATTGTTCTCTTATCTCCCCAGTATTTGAAACAATTCCCAACACATGGAAATTTCACACAGGTACGTGCACGCACACACACACACACACATCCCACACATGGAGTATTCTGTGGAAGCTGGGTTGCAATGATTTGCAAGATTCAATTTCGCAAAACATCTCTTCCTGAATTCCTCAACACCATATTGGTAGTTTGAAATTGTCCAGGTGGCAGCTTTTTCTTCAAAGAATCAAAGAACACTAGAAATCAGGGCTTTTTTTTTTTTTTTTTTTTGAGAGTCTGTTGTTAAATATTTACTAGTCTATCTATATATGACAGAGATAATGAAATCCTTCTCCTACAACTGTAAAATTCCTTTCCTGTAACTAATATCTGAAGTGAGGAAAATATGTAAGAAAGAGTTTTATTTTTTCTGCATGCAGTACCAGTGTGATGAAAAAAAAACAAAAACAATGCCTCTAAGCCACTGATGAGAAAAGCAGCACAGGAAGCCATTAGGAAATCATCCATCGCATCCTAAGGTTTGATGCCAAATAATTCTGAAGAATAATATTTCTTACTATGAATAATTGATTCCTGCATCCTGATAGTATTCCAATTTCTAAATAATGATCATAAATAGCATGTTTGGCCATAATGTACCTCTTATTTTTTCTAATCACAAGTAATAGCTCATGCATCCATTTATTTGCAGTTACAATCTGTCCTTTCTGATGTAAGAATGGGACAGGAGCTAATTTTTGTACTTCTCTGGTCTCAAAATGTAAGTCCAACCTTCAGGCACCCTATTATTTGAAGATGACATGGCTTTTTCATGGTGAAACACTTCATATTGAGTATTCAGAACTTCAGTACTACCAAACATAGTGCCTACATTATGAATGCAGGTACTTCCTACTAGAAATGACTCTATTGGCTAGGATGTTGTGCGATAGACTACTGGAGAAATAATGAATAGTTATCATTTATTGTGTATTTACTATGCCAGGCATTGTGTCATGTGTTTTGTATTCATTCGTGTTATTTTGTATTCAATCAGCTCATTGATACTATGAATGCTATTTTTATTATTTTAATGTTAAAGATGAGAAAATGTATAATTAGACAGTTCTCATGGTCTCACTTGTAGTAAATAAAGGAGATAAAATTCAAATCCAGGCAGTCTAATTTTAGAGTTCATAGATCTCATATAGGTCTCAAGCA
The DNA here is from genome assembly GCA_028533885.1 of Nasua narica. Classification (NCBI taxonomy): domain Eukaryota; kingdom Metazoa; phylum Chordata; class Mammalia; order Carnivora; family Procyonidae; genus Nasua; species Nasua narica. The sequence continues at coordinate 11,166 of JAPYYJ010001227.1, read as the reverse complement.
TTCTGTCGTTCCACAAAAACTAAAATCACTAATGACAGCTCAGAGGGCTTGAATATTCAAAAGGCAAAGACTCAATACATACCCATAGGATCTTGTCCTCTAAAATGGGAAGTAGGGCATGTGTAAATATGTGTGTGTTCAGGCACACATCTCTCCTGTAGATCATTCTGAAGAATGATTTGCTTAGTTGATTTATTCATTCATTTTGTTTGGGCAGAAATAAAAATAAAGTATAGAACATGAGTCACACTTAAAATGGTTGGATTAGGTGATAAAATTACATATGAATATTTTAAAGGGGTTTGTTTAGATTTTTTCATTTATCCAAGGAATAAATAACCTTATAATTGATGACATTTTTCTGAATTAAGATATGATGAAATTTGCATAAAAGCCAAATATTAATAGGCTTTAGGAAAAAATATTCCAGGTAGCAGGATGTATAACCATGGAATTAATATGTTGAAAAAAATGATCGAATAATCAATTTGAATTTGTCATATTCTGTTTCACCATAAATTTACCCTCAGTTAATTGAAAAGCAAGAAATAGGTATTTCTTTTCCTTATTTCATTATGGTTTTTTGGTATTGATAAATAAATGGTTTCCAGAATACCCCCTAATATTAGGGATAGTCCATCACTTATGGAGCTGGGACTCAAAGAAGTTATAAGTTAAAGAGAAGAACCTATTCTGTTGTCTGGTTATAAAACGAAAACAAAACAAAACAAAAAACACTCAAGGCTTGTATAATATAATTTATATACTGATTCTATTGCCTTCAATGAAGAGCTGATGTAGAAAAGTATAACCCTGGTTCTTTAAGCAGTTATAAGATTTTTCTTCTTTTATTTCTTTTTATTTTTTTAAAGATTTTCCTTATTTATTTGAAAGACAGATTGAAAGAGAGAGCATAAGTGGGGGGTGGGAGTTGCAGCAGAGGGAGAGGGATCAACAGATTACCCACTGAGCAGGGAGCCTGACTCGGGGGTCGATCCCAGGACCCTGGGATCATGACCTGAGTTGAAAGCAGCCACTTAACCTACTGAGCTACCCAGAACCCCCTTTATTCTCTTTTTTTTAAATAAACATTTAATTTTAGGGGCACCTGGGTGGTTCAGGTATCTGCCTTTGGCTCATGATCCCAGAGTTCTGGGATCCAGCCCCATGTCGGACTCTTTGCTCAGCAGGGAGCCTGCTTCTCCCTCTCCCTTTGCCTGCTCCTCTCTCTCTCTCTCTCTCTCTCTCTCTCTTTCTCTTTTTTCTATGTCAAATAAATAAAATCTTTAAAAAATTTAAAAATATTAAATAAAATAAACATATAATTTTAGAATAGTTTTATATGTACAGAAAAATTGTAAAGATGATATAGGCAGAAGGGGCACCTGGGTGGCTCAGTTGGTTGGGCAACCAGCTCTTGATTTTTGTTCAGGTCCTGATCTCAGGGTGGTGGGATCAAGCCCCACCTTAGGCTTCATACTTGTCAGGGACTCTGCTTGAGATTCTCTCTCCTTCTCCTTCTGCCCCTCGCCACACCAAGCTCTCTCTACACAAATAATTAAATAAATCTTTAGAGAAAAAAAAGACAATACAAAGTTCCCACTTACCTCCTGCCCAATACTCCCTATTATTAAAATCTTATATTTATATGATACATTTGACTTCACTTATGAACTAATAAAGATACAATAGCAATTAAAATCCATACTTTATTCAAATCTCTTTAGTTTTTACCAAATGTCTTTTTTTGGTGTTAAAATCTTATCCAGAATATAATACTGTATTTAGTCATTATGTTTTCTGAGGTTCCTTTTGGTTGTCACTGTTTTCCAGTTACCTTGTTTTGATGACCTTGACAATTTTGATAAGTAATAGGTTAGCTGTTTTATAGAATGTCCTTCAATTGAGATTTTTTTTTTATGTTTTTCTCATGATTGTTCTGGGGTTAAGGGTTTTGGGGAATAAGACCACAGAGGTAAAGTAGCTTCCTCATCACATCATATCAGGAAACACTAACATCATGATTTACCACTCTTCATGTTAACTGATCACATTCTCCAGATAATGTTGGACTTTCCATTGTAAAAACTTGTTTCTCTCCTTTTCTATACTGCGTCTTTAAAAAGGAAGTCAAGGGGCGCCTGGGTGGCTCAGTGGGTTGATGCTTCTGCCTTCGGCTCAAGTCATGGTCTCGGGGTCCTGGGATCCCCGGGGTCCTCGGGGTCCCGTGTCAGGCTCTCTGCTCAGCGGGGAGCCTGCTTCACCCTCTCCTTCTGCCTGCCTAAATGCCTACTTGTGATTTATCTCTGTCAAAAAAATAAATAAAATCTTAAAAAATAAGTAAATAATAAGGAAGTCAATATATGTGGTTTACTGATTCATTCCTTACATGAAGAGTGAGAAGTTATGAATGTCACATAGTGAAATTATAGAGTATATATCCTTTTCAGACTAGCATGTTTTACATAGCATCATGTATTTAAGATTCATTTAGGTTTTGTGTGTCTTGATGGACCACGTCTTATCAGTCACTGAATAGTATCTCATTGTATGAATATACATAGTTTGCCTACCTATTCAACTACTGAGAACATTTTCATGGCTTCTAGTTTTTGGCAATTGTACAAAATAACGTGCTATCAACTTTGCTTACAAGTTTTTGTATGGACACGGGTTTTCAAGTTAACTGGGTAAATACAAAAAAGTGGGATTGTATACTAAGACTAGGTTGTAGCTTTTTAAGAAATGGTCAGGCTGTCTTTCAAAGTGTTTATACCATTTCTATCCCTACCAGCAATAAATGACAATTCCTGTACTGTGCATCATCACCAACGATTGTTATTGTCAGGTATTCGGGGTTTTAATATGTGCCTAATGACACCTTGTTGTTTTAATCTGTAATGTCCTAATGAGAAAAAAATGTTTGGTATCTATTGATATGCTAATATGTTATTTCTTTATCTTCTTTTGTGAGGTGTCTGTTCAGATCTTTGGTCCACATTTAATTTTTTTTTTTATTTTTAATTTTCTAAAAGTTCCAGGGATCTTTTGCTAAATTGGATATAAGTCCTTCATCAGATGTGTTTTGCAATATTATCTCCCAGTTTTAGCTTTTTTTTATTGGTTTAATAGTGTTTTCATAGAGCAGACATTTTAAATTTTAATAAAGTCAATTTTATATTTTATTTTCTGTCATGTATTATGCTTTTGTTATTTTATCAGCAAACCCAAGGTCAACATCATTTCCTCCTATATTTTCTTCTAGACACTTATAGTTTTATATTTTACAATTTCTTCTATGATGCATTTTGGTTTTTTTTTTAAGATTTTATTTATTTATTTGACAGAGAGAGAGTTCACAAGTAGGCAGAGAGGCAAGCAGAGAGAGGGGGAAGCAGGCTCCCTGCTGAGTACAGAGCCCAATGCAGGGGCTCAGTCCCAGGGCTCTGAGATCATGACCTGAGCAAAAGGCAGAGGCTTAACCTACTGAGCCACCCAGGTGCCTCTCTGATGCATTTTGAATTAAATTTTTGAAAAAGGAGTAAAATCTGTTTCTGGGCTCTCTATTATTTTGCCTATTTTTCTAGTATAATTTGTTAAAAAAATTAACTCCCTCTCTCTCCATTGCTTTTGTGCCTTGTCAAAAATTAATTAACTATGTTTGTGTTAGTCTATTTCTAAGATCTCTATCCTGTTCCATTCTTTTATGTGTCTAACCAATACCATGCTGACTATATGATTCTATCTTCAAAATAAGTTTTAAAGTCTAATAATGTGAGTTCAACTTGGCTTTTCTTCTACAATATTCTCTCGGCTATTCTAGCTCTTTGATTTCCATATAAATTTTAGAATACTTCGTTGATACATATGAAAGAATTTGCTGGGATTTTGATTGCTTTGAATCCAAACTGGGAAGAATTAACTCTTAACAATATTGAGGTTTTCAGTGACAGAACACAGAATATTTTTCCATTTATTTGAATCTTTGGTTTATTTTTATCAGTTTTGAAGTTTTCTACTTATAAATCCTGGACACATGTTGTTAGATTTATACCTAGGTTTTTGGAGTTTTTTTTGGTGCGATTGTAAATGGTACTATGCTCTTAATGTCAAACTCCGATTTTATGAAACAAATTGACTTTTGTATATTAACCTTGTATCCTGTAGTCTTGCTTTAATTATTATTATATTATTATTAGTAGTAGTTGCAGGAGGTTTGTTTTTGTTTTTCTTTGTTTGCTTTCTTCTGTTTCTTTTGTAGATTATTTGACTTTTTCTACATAGAACATAAGATCATCTGCAAAGAAAAGCAGTTTATTTCTTCCTTTCCACTTTGTATATATTTTATTTGTTTTTTATGTCTTATTGTACTAAAGGAATTCCAGTTTGATGTCAAATTGCAGTGATGAGATAGGAAATCCTTGACTTTTTCCTAATAATAAAGTAGAACTTCTGGTCTCTTACCATTAAGTCTAATATTATTTGTAGGTTTTTTGGAAATATTCTTTATCATGTTGAGGACTTCTCCTTCTATTCATATTTGGTGAAGGTTTTTTTTTCATGAATGCGTATTAGATTCCATAAAATGATTATTCTGTTTCAATTGATACAATATGACGGACTACATTAATTTTTAAATGATAAACGTGCCTTTCTTACTTTGAATAAATCCCATAATAAATATACTTTATTGCATTTCCAGTGTGTCACCTCAATGCTTAAAAACTCTCTTGCCTTTTATTTCAACAGAGATGAGCTCATCTCTCTCCTCTTTTGCAATAGTCTTAAATAAAGTCTTCCTTGCCTGTTTAACTCCACCCAGTGCAGTTTTTCTTTGACAATAACAGGTGCTCCAAATTCCTGTATTAGCCGTATGTTTGTCTCCCATATTGACTTTTTCATGAACTTCTCCACAGAGATCGTCTTCAGCTACTCTTATTTTATGTATTATATCCCCCCATGTGTGTTGTACTGATACTTTAAAGGGGAGGAGGAACATTTTATAAACTTCTGATTAAACTTTAACCATGTATTACAACTTTGTGTGGGAAGTCTATCCTTCACAAGTATTTTTCCATAGCTTTCCCACGTTGCTCTCTACTTTTTTAACGTGGTTGCTCTATTCTCAACCCATTTCTCTGAAGTAATATGAAGCCATGAGCCCTGTTGACTGTGCCCTCCAACTTTAGTGAGGCAGCAAGATTCAAAGAGATATAAGTTGGGAGAAATTTCTCCTCACTCCAAGAGCAAATTTCAGAATATGGTGGCTAAGTTTTTTGCCCTGGAGAGTAGCCCATTGCTATGGAGAAGATTGTTTCATAATTCTTACTCTTACTTTCTCCTGTTAAAAGTAAGAAGAGATTTTTTTTTTTTTTAGATATCCACTGTAAAAATCTAGTGAATGTACACTGTAATAATTCCAGAAAGTAACCCCAAGAAGTTGTTGGGAAACCCCTAAGTCTGAATCCCTTGTGAGTTTCTTCTCATGCTGGTCTCAACTCAATCTCCAGCAGTTCATCAAAATTATGATTTAAGTGTCTTCATTAATTTATTCCTCAACAGCTTCTGCTCTAGTTAAATTGATCTTGGTTTCTATATGTCTCTGGATGAGCCTGTCTCTCAGGATTGCAGGATGGCAGTTTATCCAGTGACCTCAGTTCTTGAAGTCTCCAGGAAAAGTTGTTGCTTATCAGTTAGTCCAGGATGGGAGTAAAGACTGCTAATTTACCTAATAATTATTTTAAGAATTATTATTATTAATTCTAACTTTTCTCTTCTCCTCCCTTTAACATTAAACACCAAAACTTCATGTTATATAAAAATGGATTGGTGATCTGAACTACATGAATGAAAATTCCCTAGAAACACCAGAGATGCAAAAATATCTGATATTTTTATCATTGTATATATTTTTCACTTTCACAGGAACAATATCTCAGTAGAGATCTACACAAGGCAAGAAAGTTGGGACAAAGAGAAAAGGATGTACAGTTTTGGAACAATATAAGAAGGGGTTTAAATCAGACCAGAATAGAAATTTTCTCTTTTCTAGTCTCATTAGAGCCTATCATAAATTCTTTTACATATAATAAAAACATATAATTTATTATTTTACCTATATTTATACCTTTGATATTTATATTATTATATCTATATATCTCACTTTAGAATTTACGTGCAGTTGCTTTCAACAATTTTTAAAATCTTCATTAAATTTATTCATGAAGTTGTGGTAACATGTCTTCCTGATTGTGGTACTTAAAACAAAGAAGGTAGATATAAATATTTTGGTAACTTCATTAGAAAAATATATTTATTAGTATTGCTTACACATTGTTGTTTAAAAGCTTTAATTTTGGGGCACCTGCGTGGCTCAGTGGGTTAAAGTCTCTGTCTTCTGCTCAGGTCATGATCTCAGAGTCCTGGGATTGAGTCCTGGGATTATGCCCCGCATCTAGCTCTCTGCTCAGCAGGGAGCCTACTTCCCCTTCTCTCTCTGCCTGCCTCTCTGCCTATTGTGATCTCTCTCTCTGTGTCAAGTAAATAAATAAATTCTTTTACAAAAAAGCTTTAATTTTGCGGTGTGTGCTAAGCATTATAAAAGGCTTTAAATGTAAATTGTAGTTAGCATTTTAAAGTAAATATGAGCAAGTTATGTCCTGAAGTGGGAGTATAATTCAGCAGATTATGTTTGGACTACTTTAATAATCACTGTCAAGACAATCACTATGTATTTATAGTAATCCAGACTATACTTTCAGGTAAAAAGGACAAATCATTATTTTCTAATTTTTTCTTATGGTTATTTATTATTTATTCTTTCATTAATTTGTTAAATGTTGAAAAATGGGCCAAAGGTAATGAACATTATTTAAAACTTTGGTTAAAATTTTTAGATTTTCTCCACGACTACAACAATTTAATCTCAGTCACACAATAACTGAGAAAGCCTGTATTTTCATACTTTTTTCAGATTATAGAGATATATAAACTGCATGTATTTGAAATATGTAAACACTCATGAAACTATCAACACATGAGCTAATAAACATATATACATCTATCCCAGAAGTTTTATTCTGCCCCTTTGAAACCCGACCATTTCTCCTCTTCCCTCTTTATCCCTAATCACTGATCTGCTTCCCACACTATAGAATGCATTTTCCAGAATTTTATATGAGACAATGAAAGATAATGAAAAATATGTTGAATTTTTTATCTGACTTTTTTCACTTATGATAATTATTTTGCTATTTGGCCATATTTCCTATAAAAATAAGCAATTCATTTTTTGTTACTGGGTAGAATTCCTTTTTGTGGATATACCATCCATTTATCTATCATATTTTCATGAGTATGAAGCTTCTTTCCAGTTTGGATCTATTATGAATAATGCTGCTGTGAACATTTTGATCAGTCTTTGTGTTGACATGTGCATTTATTTTTTATGAGTAAATACCTAGGAAAGTAAGTGTATCTTTAACTTTTTTAAGAAACAGTAAAAAAAGTGTTTTCCAAACTGTTTGTACAATATTACATCCCAACCATTGATATATAAGATATACAGTTTCTCCATATCTTCACTCTAAATGACATAATATTTTTTTTTAATTTAACCATTCTAGGGAGCATGCAGTATATCTCATTGTAGTTTTAATTTACATCCCCCTAATAACGTTGTGTCTTTAAAAATACTTATTTGCCATCTGTGTGTGTGTGTATATATATATAGAAGATATATATATCTTCTTTGGTAAAGTGTTCAAGTCATTTGTTCATTTTTCAACTTGGGTTGACTTTTTATTTTAAATTGTAAGAATTCTTTATATATTATGGCTATGAGCCTATTATCAAATATGTGTTTTGCGAATATTTTCAATTTGATGAAACCAACTAATTGATTATTTCCATTATAGTCCATGATTTTTATTCTGTATTCAAGAAAACTTGCAAAAATCAATGTCAATAACACTTTTCCTTTATTATCTTCAATAATTTTTAGAGATTGAGTTCTTGTGTGTAGGTCTGTGATCAACTTTGAGTTAATTTGGGTCAAGGCACTCAGTGCTTAACTATCCAATTGTTTTAGCACTCTGTTGGAAAGACTATCTTTTTGCGAATGAATTGTTTTGGCATTTTTGTTGATTAATTGACAATATATATTTTAGGACTCTAGAGACTTTATCACATTTCTTTGTTTTGTTTTGTTTTTAAGATTTTATTCATTTATTTTGTGCTAGAGAGAGAGAGATAACATGAGCAGTGGGAGGGGCAGAGGGAGAGAAAGAATCTCAAGCAGACTCTATGCCAAGCCTGATGCAGGGTTTGATCCAGGACCCTAAGATCATGACTTTAGTCAAGGGGCGCCTGGGTGGCTCAGTGGGTTAAATCCTCTGCCTTTGGCTTCGGTCATGATCTCAAGGTCCTGGGATTGAGCCCTGCATTGGGCTCTCTGTTCAGCGGGGAGCCTGCTTCCCCCTCTCTGCCTGCCTCTCTGACTACTTGTCATATCTTTCTTGTCATCTCTTTTTAACTAAAAAATTAATCTAATTTTTTAGATTAAAAAATCTAATTTAAAAGATTTTTTAAATCTTTAAAAAAAAAAAAAGAAAAAAAGATCATGACCTGAGTCAAAATCAAGAGCCAAATGCTCAACCGACTGAGCTACCCAGGCACCCTAGTCATGTTTTTTGATCCATATGTATACCTTTTTGCCAACAACACACTCTCTTAATTACTGTACCTTTATAATAATAAAATAAGTCTTAAAGTTACATAATGCAAGACCTCAGATTTTGTTTCTCTATTTCATGGTCAGTTTGGCTTTGTTAGGTTGTTTGTATTTTCACATAAGTTTGAATAATTTTACTAATTTCTACAAAAGCCTGCTGGGATATTGATTGAAGTTGCCTTGAACAATAGATCATTTCTTTGAGAGAATAGACATTTTAACAATAATGAGTTTTCCAATCCATAAACATGATATATTTCTCCATTAATTTGGCTCTTCTTTAATTGTTATCATTAATAATTTCATTTTCTAGAATATTAGATTTGCATATATTTGTTCAAATGTATTCCTAAGTATGTCACATTTTAGAGATCACATATCTTGATCATAGAAGGAATACATTCAGTCATTCACCATTTCCTGTAATCCAAGCTCCAAATCTTTTGTGGATGAGTTTTATAAGGATGAGTATGTTCTTTGTATTCATTGTTCATGGAGGCTTTTTGTCAAATACGACTGTTGAATATTATCAAATGCTTTTTCTACTCTATTGAAATGATATTTTTACTTTTTTATATGTTAAATTTTATGGATTAATGTTTCCAATGTTAAACCAGATGTACATTTCTGGTCTGAAAAAAAATTGATCATGATATATTAAACTTTTTCTATATATTGCTAACCTAAATATATATTGCTAAACTAAATTTGGTAATGTTTTATTGAAAATATTGGCTTTTGTGATCATGAGGGTTATTGGTATGTGGGTTTGGGACTTCCCCCTACTCCCATTTTAATGTCTTCTGGCAATTTTGGCCTTATATGAATTTGGAAGTATTTTCTCTTCTTCAATTTTCTAGGAAAGTTAATTTAGACTTTGTATTACTTATTTCCTAAATATTTCATAGAATTCACAAGTCAAACACTATAAGTCTGGAATTTTTTTTATGGGGATATTTTCAACTAGAAATCCAATAATTTTCATAGATAGTTATCAAGTTTCCACAAGTTAGCTTTGTTGTTTATGTTGTTCAAGGAATTTGTCCATATCCTCTGGGTTGTCAAATTAATTGAGATTATGTGATTCTTTTAATGTCTCTAATGCCTTCATGCATTTATGGTATAAATATTTGTGTCTTCTCTTTTAAAAAAAAAATTAGTCTAGGGTTTCCTGGGTGGCTCAGTCATTAGCATCTGTTCTGCTGTGGTCATGATTCCAGGGTCCTGAGATTGGCCTCACATCGCATCGGGCTCCCTGCTCAGCGGGAAGCCTTCTTCTCCCTCTTCCACTCCTTGTGCTTGTGTTACCTCTCTCTCTCTGTCTCTCTCACTCTGTCAAATAAATAAATAAAATATTTTTAAAAATAAGATAAAAAAATAAAAATAAATAAAAATAAAAAAATTTAGTCTACTCGAGTTTTATCAATTTTATTGCTACTTTTCAAAAAGAATGAGCTTTTGTTTCATTGATTTTTTTAATGCACAGATTTCTGATTTTTCATTACTACTTTTTTGCTTTTATTGATTTAAACTAATTTTCTTTTTTAGATTTTTTTTTTCTTTTTAGGTGGAAGCTTAGGTCATTAAATGAGACCTTCCTCTCTTTTCTAAGGCAGACAGTCCATAATTTATGATGGTTTGACTTATGATTTTTTTCTTTTACAGTGATGCAAAAGTAATACACATTCAATAGAAATTGTACTTTAAATTTTGGACTTTGATTTTTTTCACAGGCAGCATTATGTGGTACAATACTGTCTCGTGATGTTTGGCAGTGGCAGCCACCTGAAGGTCCCAGTCAGCCATGCAATCATGAATGTGAACAACCAGTACACTTAAAACTATTCTGTATCCATAAGACCATTCTGTTTCTCACTTTCAGTATAGTATTCAATAAATTACATGAGCTATTCAGCACTTTATTATAAAATAACCTTGGTGTTAGATGAGTTTGCCTAATCATAGTTGACTATAAGTGTTCTGGGCAAGTTTAAAACAGGCAAGACTATAGCTATAACATTCAGTAGGTTAGGTGTATTAAATGCAACTCCAACTTAAAACATTTTCAACTTACAATGAGTTTATCAGGACATTACCCCATTGTAAGTCAAGGAAGGTCTATAGAGGCATTTCTTGCCATAGTTTTCTATAAGAGTTGTTTCAGATGCATCACATGAATTTGAGGTCATCTTTTCATCTTTATTCACTAACTATTTTTCATGTATATTCTCTAATCCATTATTATTTTAATTGTGTTGACTGTTTTCCAAATATTTGGAATTTTTCTGGTTTATTTTATGTATTTTGATTTTTACTTTCCCTCAGTTGTAGCCAGAGAACATGCTATGTATGATTCAAATTCTTTTAAATTTATTAAAACTTGCTTTAGAGCCCATAATATACTCTACCTTGGTAAATATTGTAAGTAAACTTAA
>JAPYYJ010001226.1:0-14466 GCA_028533885.1 Nasua narica | reverse complement strand
GTATTGACAATGAACACTGAGACATATATGGGATATTTATTAAGTCATATAAAATAACAGTATAAACTTATTACATGTTAATATAATACTTTTATTTTTTAAACTGTATTTTTCAAAGCAAAAAAATCCTAAGAATATCAGAGCCACTTTACATTTTTTGCAAATATCTTTAATATCTAGCTTAACAGAAGAGAGCTGGATTCCCCTATTTTCTTCTATGATACTCCTATAATACCACATGTCATGTAACTTCTCAATTACTCTACTGTATTCTCATGAGAGCATGAGATTGAAAAAGGCATATAACATCTTAATATTATTAGAAAAATAGCTTTGACTTCCAAATTCTCAGAAAGAGTTGTGGGGATGCCCAGAGGCCCGCAAAAACATACTTTGAGAACTGCTCTAAACAGATTAAAATTTTTTGAAGGGGGAGGGGTCCAAGCTCTTACAACTTTAAGCCAAATTTATGTGCACATCATTGCTCCCTTATGAGAATTTTCTGGTAGTGAATAAACTCCTAAGAATGTTTGCTTCACCTGTTCTTCCTTCACAGGGCACAATGATCACCAGGCTAGCTTTATGTGTACTCTTCATAATATGCTGAAAGAACCAGGCAAAGGCCTTGGTCCAGGGTTCTCCCTTCTGACCTGTTGAGTGTCCTGACCTTGCACATTAAAATGTCACCACCTTGACAATTTAGATGGCATGGATAAATTCCTTCAAAGGTGCAATTTACCAAAACTGACATAAGAAGAAATAGAAAATCTGAATAGCACCACATCTGTTAAAAAAATTGAATTCATAATTAACAGCTTACCCATAATAAAGAATCCAGATCCCCACGTCTTTATTGGTGAATTATTTAAAACATTTGAAGGAAATAATAACACGAATCTCACTTAAACTTTCTCAGAAAAAAAAAGGATGGAAGACTCCCTAATTCATTGAATGAAGTCAGCATAACCCTGATACCAAAAACTGGCATTGCAAGAAAAGAGAGACTGATAAGCCTCATGAACATAGACAAAAAACAAACAACCAAAAAAAACATTTAATGAAATATCAATCAGTTGACTCCAGTAATATATGAAAATTAATTACGACTGAGTAAGGTTTATCCCAGGAATGCAAGGCTCTTTTAATATTCAAGGATCAAATAGTACGATTTCTAATAAAAGATGAAGCTCATATGGTCACTTCTATAGGTGAAGAAAATATATTTGACCTAACATAATACCCATTCATAATTAAAACTCTCAGCAAACTAGGAAAAAAAGAGAATTTCCTCAATATGATTAAGGAAGTTACAGGTTGAATTGTATTGAATTGTGCCTTCCAAAAAGATGTGTTGAAATTCTAACAACCTATACATGTGACTATATTTGGAAATAGGGTCTTTTCAGATATAATCAAGTTAAGATAAGGTCGTCATGGAGGGCCCTAATCCAATATCATGGGTGCTAAGAAGAGGAAAGTGTCATGTGAAAACTAGAGGCACAGGCAGAAGAAAGCCATGTGATAATGGAGGCAAAGATTGGAGTGATGTGTCTCTAAGACAAGTAATGCCAGGGTTGCCAACGAATACCAGAGCTGGAAGAGGGAAGGAAGGATTCTCCTCTATAGGGATAAGAGGAAGTATAACCCTAATGAAACCTTGATTTTATTTTATTTGTTTAGATCCATTTATTTATTTGAGAAAGAGTGTGCACACATGCACACAAATGTGTAGCGGGAGGGGCAGAGGGAAAGACTCTTCAAACAGACTGAGCTGGGAGCCCAACATGGGGCTCAGTCCCACACCCCACAACCCATGAGATCATGACCTGAGCCGAAACCAAGAGTCAGATCCTTAACTGAATGAGCCACCCAGGTGCCCCTGAAACCTTGATTTTAGATTCGGAGCTTCCAAAACTTTGGAACAATAAATTTCTTGTTTTTAACCACCCGAGTTGTGATGTCAGCCTGTGTATCAGCCCAGGTAAACTAATACAAAGGGCATCTATGAAAAACCTACAGCTGAATTATATTCATGCTGAAAGACTGAATGTTTTCCCTCCTAAGATGAGAAACAAAAATGAAGATGTCTACCTTACTTTTATTCAACACTGCTAGAGTCCTAAACAATAAGTCTAGACAAAAAAATAATAAAAGACATAAAGATTGAGGAAAAAGGAGTAAAACTATCTCTGTTCTCAGATGACATGAATATATATTAGAAAGCCCAAGGAATCTATTAAAAAAATACTGTGACAAATAAATATATTAAATTTACAAAATTCAAGATCAATTTTCCAAAATCAATTGTATGTCTATATACTACTAGTAAAAAATCGGAAGATGACATAAATAATAAATGCAATAGCATCGAAAATGTAAAACATTTAGGCATAAATCTATCAAGAGATACATAAGACCTCTTCATTGAAACCTGTAAAACATAGGTGAGAAGAATTAAAGAGGAGCTAAACAAAACAGAGAGATATTCCATGTTCATGGATTTAAATTTAATATTGTTAAGACATCAGTTTTCCCAAAACTGACCTCTAGATTCAACTCAAACCCAATTTATATTTAACAGGTTTTATTTTGTAGAAATTGACAAGCTAATTCTAAAGGTTATATGGATCTAGAAGGGCCAAAATAATCTTGAAAAAGATTTACACTCCTGATTTCAAGACTTACTAGAAATTTACAGCAGTCAAGATAGTGTGAATTGGCATAAGGATAGAAAAAAATAGAAGAATGTAACAGAACAGAATCCAGAAATAAGCCAACATAGAAATTATTTACCAATTTTGACAAAAGTGCCAAGGCAATTCAATGGAAAATGGAGTTTCCATTTCATTAAACAAATGATCCTGGACATCTGGATAACCATATAGAAAACAAAACAAAACAAAACTTTAACTCCTAGCCTACACTATAATAAAAAAACAACTAAAAATAGATCATAGACCTATATGTAAAGCCTAAATTTTCAAAGCTTCTAGAAGAAAACACACTAAATAAAACAACTTCAAAATTTCAGGGTGGGCAAAGTTTTTTTTTGAGAAAACACTGAAAGTGCTAATCATAATATTAAAAATTGATATGTTACACTGTATCAACACCATAAGCTTCTGCTCACTGTAAGACAAAATAAAGAAAATAAAAAGACGAGCCACAATCTGAGAGGAAATATTCATAATAAATATATATGACAAAAGGCTGGTATCCAGAATATACAATGGATTCCTACAAATCAATAGTTAAAAAGACAATCTAACCTCTAAAATGACCAAAAGACTCAAACAGACATTTCACAAAAGAAGATATACAAATGGTCAATACCATTAAGAAAAGGTGCTCAATATCCTAAGTCAACAGGGAAATGTCAATTAAAACCACAATAAGTAGGGGCGCCTGGGTGGCTGAGTCGGTTAAGGGACAATCTCAGAGTTGTGAGATTGAGCCCCGTGTGGGCTTCATGCTCGGCGTGAAGCCTGCTTAAGATTTTCTCTCTCCCTCTCCCTCTGCCACTCCCACCTCCCTCACTAAAAACAAAGGCAAACGGAAAACAAAAAACAAAACAAAACCAAAAAGCCCACCATAAGATACAACTTGTTAGATCAGTTGAGATGACTAAAATCAGACTGACTGACAGCACCAAGTGTTGGTGCAGTTGTGGAGCAACCGGAACTCTCGTGCATCGCTAGCGGGAGTATAAAACGATAAAATTCCACTCCTAAGCAGTAGTATACCAAGGTGGGGGGCAGGGTGGCATGAGTGATATGCCCCAGGTCAGGCAACAAAGGGGTGCAATATCTGTGGAGAAGTTAAGCACAATAATAAAACCAAGCCAACTACACCTAATTGGCTCACTTTATGGGTGCCTTGTGATAAACATCCCTATCTCCTGGAGTGGACTGTTCCTATCTCACCCTTTGTGATGCTATTACTCAAGAAAAATGACAACAAATGTCAAGAAAATATGCTTCAGTTCTTTATAACCTTTATTCATTATAGCTGAAGACTGAAAGCAACCCAAATGTCCATAACCAAGAGAGTGGACCATTGCAGCATATTTACAAAATGGAATGTTACTCAGCCATAAAAAAGAACAAAGCATTGTGAGTAAATTCCATGAATGCTATGGGACTTTGGCATGTGGAAGGTTGAATGTGATTAGGTCCTTGGTTTCAGGGTTGCTAATCTTAGGGCTGCCTATCTTCTGCCACAGGGATTATTAACACAATGCTTGACATACGAGGGCCCTTGGGAAACACTTTCTGAATGGAGGAATGTATGTTGAGGATGCTGGGTGGGAATCTAGCCAAGGGCTGGGACTTAACTTCTCCAAACACCAAGATTCAACTAGGAGTTCTTGGAGCTGGTTGACTCAAGAACCCATAGCCCCTTCCTCTCTGGGTCTTATTCAAATTCATATACCTCCAAACCATTTTCTTCCATCTTCCCTTCCCTTCTCCCAGTTTCCCCGGGTGGTGGCCTTAGCATCAGTTAAATCTTCCCTCTCAAGCTATCTGTCCTCAAGGCTGATAGGTTCATCCAAGATCTGAACCAGGATGTTGGAGTCTGGGATGTGGACATCTGGGGCTCAAGGCAGCCCCCCCCCCCCCAGACCTGACAGGGTAGCAGGGGTCAGCGGAAGCCTTCAGACTGTCTTCAACGAGCTATCAGACTTTCCTGCCTTCCCCAGTCATCTCAACTGCAGAACCAAAAGCTGGCGTTCAGCCCCAGGCTATGTGTGGGCTGCTGGGTGTTGTTCACAGTCCAGTCTGGACCAGGGACAGTAAGGAAAGATCTAGGTTTTGGGTGCCAAGAGACACTCCAGTAACCCAGCTCCTGGTCCTACATAATACCAGGGATGCTTTGCAGGGGCAGAGTCTTGACTAGAACCCAAGCCTCCAATCACCCACTGTGCAGATATTCCTGCCACACTAGGCCCTCCTGGATAAGGGAGAAACCGACAACAGCATTGGTCACTCACTAAATCTGCAGGCTGCCCTCATTTCTCTACTACCCGCATCCTTAGCATGCATCCCCAGAGGCCCTCAGGAAGGTTCTACGAGAATGAAAAATGAAGGGACAAGGATGATGAAATATGAAAGAGACGTGGATGGATGCAGGAGGCAGGCAGGTAGACCCCCGACCATGAAAGCTCCTCCTGGGTCCGAGACAGATGGGAGGAGGAAGCAGCAAGAGCAGGTGCAGTGGACGCACCAGCGTTTCCAGAGGAGGGTATGAAGTCCCAGAGGAGGGTATGAAGTCGGGGAGGGGAGATGGGGAATTTGTCTAGAAGCTGTATTTGCCGGACAAACACTCTTTCAACAAAGTGTTCTGGGGACGCTGGTCTTGGTGAGGAAGCTGGAAGGGTTAAGGCTGCGAAAGGGGCTGAGTACATGCCTGATTGGATGGATG
The DNA here is from genome assembly GCA_028533885.1 of Nasua narica. Classification (NCBI taxonomy): domain Eukaryota; kingdom Metazoa; phylum Chordata; class Mammalia; order Carnivora; family Procyonidae; genus Nasua; species Nasua narica. Next base: position 9,045 of record JAPYYJ010001226.1, on the reverse strand, counting down.
GATGGAAGGATGATGGGTGGTGGGTGGATGAATGGAGTGAGTGAGTGAGTGAGTGAGTGAGCGAGCGAGTGAGTTAGTGAGGGAGAGAGTGTGAGCAAACCCCAGGCCTCCCTCGGTCGGAGCGGCGCGCCCCGCAGGGGTCAACGCGTGCCCGGGGGTGGCGAGAAGGGGGCGCAGGCGCTGGGGTGGGGGGCGGGGCGGGGCGGGGCGGGGCAGACTAGAGGCGGAGTTAGGGAAAGGGACGCGCACACCAGCCAAACTTCCGGTGCCTGCAGAGCGCGGAGCGGCGGTCTCCCGGATAGAGGCTGCTCCGGCAGAGGCTGCACGGGCCGAGGCTGCAGGGCGGACGCGCGGCCGGGCGCAGCCATGGTGAAGATCAGCTTCCAGCCCGCCGTGGCCGGCATCAAGGGCGACAAGGCCGATAAGGCGTCGGCGTCTTCCGCGGCGCCGGCCCCGGCCGCTGAGATCCTGCTGACGCCCGCTCGGGTAAGAGGGGCCAGGGGTTGCTCAGGCTGGAGTAGGGGGGCGAGGCACGCCCCGCCGGCCCCGGAAACTGTTCAAGGCGCATCGGGGTCCCGGAGCCGTGACCCGAGGGAGTGAGGGTCCGGAATGGGTCTTCCATCCCAAAGTGAGGAGGGGGCTTGGGTCCTCTCTTAAAGTGGCAGCCGAAAGCAAAAGTCCGAGGAGTGGAAGGGGTCCGAGTCGCTGGTCCCCAGGTGGGGAAGCGCGCGAGGTCTCTTCCAAAAGTGGAGGGACCCTAAGCGGCTGGCCCCAAGACTGGGGAAGAGGCCGATAGGAGGAAGTTGGGGGAATGCTGGTGGGGGGTATGCGTCTGTTTCTAATCAAGGGGGAGGGGCCGAGAGTGGAGCCCTGGGTGGGGGATGGGAGGAGGGTTGGACGTTGATTCCCCAAAGTAGGGAGGTGGGTCAGGATTGGTGGGGAATAGCTGGGGGGCGGGGGGAGGAGAGTCTGGTGCCAACGAAGGGGGGAGGGGCCGTTGATTTCGTCCCAAACGGGGGTGTGGGGGGCTGGGAATGTGCTGCCGGTCTGCACCTGAATTGGTGGACCAGAAAGTGATGAAATGGAAATAAACCAGAATCGGCCCGGCTGCCTGTCTGGGATTCGAGGTTTGAGGTTTGAGGTTATGAGGCCAGGCGCCCGATCTCACCCCACCCCCTGCCGTCTGGACCTCCCCGCTCCCCTCTTCCTTCCTCTCCGTGCTCTCGCTCCCGCCAGCTCCCCCCATCCCGCGGGGAGGCTCCCTCACTGCCCTGGTGCCCTCCCGCATCCCGGAGGCTCTTTGTGGGGGCGGGCCTCGGTGCACCCCGCCTCCTCGGGCGTCCTCCCCCTCCTCCCCCTTCCCTCCAGCTGGCGGGGGCGGGGGGTGCGGAGAGAAGGCATTTCCGCCAGTGGAAAACTGTCTGAGTGGCGTGGAGTCCGACCCGGAGAGAGCAGGACGCGTGGCGGGCAGGGAGGCGAGGGGAAGGGAGGGAGAGCTGGTCCAGCCAGACTGTACTGTGCTCCGGCAAAGGTGTCCACGTGGCCATCGTCTCCGGCGGTCTTGGGGTGCACGAAGCGGTCGCATCTAGACTGGCTTTCCAAAGTCTTTGTCCACTCTCCCTCTCTGCCCGCTGCTGGCTGCTGACCAGTCTTCCTCAGAGCCAAGGTCCCTCCCAAGTTTTGTGGCTCAGAATCAACCTAGCCCAGAGTATTAAGGGGGGCGGGGGTGGGGGCTGCAGAGGAAGACCTGGACAGTGAAAGAGGGGACAAGAGGGGCCTCAGAGGTGGGTGTCACATCCCAAGCAAAGTCCCCCAGTGAGGAACGCACAGAGGAGCCGCAGGCCAGCTCCCTTGCACCCGGTATGGTCACTGCATCATCCAGAACCACCTGGGCTGGGTTGGGGGGTTGCTCTGCACCCCCAACCAGAGCACCTCCATCTGCATCTGATGTTCACCTGGGCAGGGGGCATTCCATATTTAAAGACTATGGTCTGCCGCTTTAAAAGTTTGCAAGGGTCCCTTCAAGCTTCCTTCCACCAGGAACCAGCTTCTGGCCCTCATCTCAGCCCGGGGAGGGAGCAGGACGATCTCACAGGAGTGGCACGCCATCCATGCCCACGGTGTGGGCCTGGATGATGCCCGCATCACCGGGGTGGTAACTGATAGCCAGCTCCTGGCACTGAAAGCCAGCGTCCTCTCTCCCCCCTCACCCAGCGGGAAATGGAAATACCAACATCTACCCGGCGCTGTTTGTAATGGCCCAGAGCCTGCCTCCCAAACCTTGTTAGTTGCGCAGGGTGCCCTAGCTGTCTTAATTTGGCTTGGAGGAGCGTTGGGGGCTCAGGAGGAGGATTAAAATCCTGGCCCCTCTAGGACAGAGCTACGTGTCAGTAAATGATCATAGCCCCCCAAGGCCCCGAGGTGATACACAGGGGCCTGGGGTGTAACGTGTTGGTGCTGCCAGTCGCCCGCTGGAATTGGAGGCGAGGAAGAGAGTTCACTGCGCTGGGCCTGTTGTGCCCTCCCGTGGCCAAGGGGCACATCCACCCCCCCACCCCTCCTTGACCGGGGAGTGGATTGAGCCCCCCTCTCCTGCCTCTGGCGGTGAGCACGAAGGGCACTGAAGCAGAAGGTGGGTGGGACAGGCCTGCCCACCCGGAGGCCCACCCAGCCTCCTTTATCAAGACCGAGCATTTGAGGTTTGCCCCATGCTGATGGGGATGCAGAGGAAAGCTTTTTAGAAGGTTTCTTCTGGCCAAGGAGGACCCGAGGACCCTCCTTGGTTAGGGAACTGGACTCAAAAATCAGATCGAAAGCCCTGGAAGGACCACTTGGTAAGCCGATGAGTTCGTGAATGCCCTCAGCAGGGAGCTCCCCTGTGCCGGTTCTGTGAAAATGTCCACCTGCGTGCAGCCGCCGGGGGCCAGAGTGAGGCGGTGGCCGCCCGCTCACGGTGGGGCTCCCCCCTGCTTCTGAGCAAAAAACTCCAATACAAGGAGGATTCTGTCCCCAGACCTGCTGCTGAAAGGAAGTGCCTCAGTGGGCCGGGAAGGGGTGGGGGTGGGGGCCCAGCTGGGCCTCCAGCTGCCCACCCTCCCCTTGGCGCTTGCCTCGGAGGTAAGGAGAATTCTGCCTGCGCTGATGGGCGACTGGCAGGGAGCCAGCCCGGGGAGTGGGCTGGCCGGGAAGCATCCCCTCGTAGCCCGCGGCTGGCTAGATCCTTCCTCCCCTCTGGACGCCTAGCAGGCCAGCCCTGCACCTCTCCGCCCAGCTCCGCTCTCCCCTCGATATGCCTGTGCCTGCGCGCACATGTGCACACACACACACACACACATATGCGTGCACGCACACTCACGCAGCCAGGTGTAGGCGTGTGCAGACCGGACTGGGCAAGGGGGCTGCAGATGGGCTTGGGGGTCTGCAAGAGGAGACAGACACGTTCAATACCATCATCTCCTCAGTGCTGGCTAATTTTCTCCTTGGCTTTGCCTTTGATTCACGGCTCCTGCATCGCCCCCTCCCCCAGCCTGCATACCTGGGGATCAGATTTCACTTTCTGCATCCTGGCCTCGGGCCCTTGGCAGGAGGGAGCTGGGTCTCCCGAAGTCCTTGGGGGAGGGTCCCCTGCCAGCTGCGAGGGCAGACCAGGCCCTGCGTGGAGCGTGGAGCGTGGAGTGTGGAGCGCTCCTGCCCCAGGGCCCCCCTGCCCACTAGCCCTGTGGGAGAGCTGAGGGACCTTTGTGGGAAGGTGGCCCTCTCCCTGGTCCTGCCCTGGGGTGGGATGGGGGCTTTGGGTGTCCCATCCCTGGCCCGCCCTGGGCCTTCCCAGGGGTGCTTGGGCTTTTGAACACACGGCAGTGGTTCTTCTCTTCCCTCTATTTCCTTCGCTTTTCTCTTTGCTTTTCTGGGCCAGTCCTTGCATGTTTCAAGGCTGTCAGCAGACTGCCTGGGGAGTCTGAGTTCCTCTTAGAAAAAAAAATGTTTATGGTAAAATCATGGAATCGAAGCCCGGTTCCCCCCTCCCCGCCACCCCCCCCCAAACACTCTCTCTCCAGGTTCTCTATCCCCCAGGAGAGCCTTTCCAGCAGCCAGCTTTGCCACTCGTCCTTTGGAGCTCAGTTCTCTGGAGTCTCATCTTGAGTCCCAGGAAGTGAGTGGATGCGGAGCAGCGGGCGGTGCGGGAGTTCTTGGGGGTCCGTGCGGTTTCTCACCCAGCACGCGCCAGGAACGGGGTTCCATGTACCCAGCTCTGTGGGTTCCGATGCCCCTTCCCCCACGCCCACTCAGTGTGTGTGTGTCTGTCTCTCTCTCTCTCTCTCTCACACACACACACACACACACACACACACACACCAGTGACCTTGAATCTGGTCTGCAGCCCCGAGAGCCGAGCTGCTGGGGGGCACTGAAGTTGAGGAGGGCCAGGCAAGAGCTCCTCCCCCTCCAGCCCCGGGGCTCGGGCTGCAGCAAGTGGGGCTGCAGCAAGTGCGTTCCTGGCTCCCCGCCAGCCTCCTCCCAGCAGCCTGCAATTGTAGTTTAATCTGCTTGCAGTTAATTTGGACATTGTTACCCATGAACTGTAGCTGGGGGGCTCCCCAGGAGCCCTGGGAGTCCGCTGAGTTAATGCTCCAGTTGGCTGGGTTCCCCTTGACCACCGCGGCCCTGGCTTTGCTAAACCCTTTAATGAGCGCCATTGCGGGCCTCGGGCCTCGGTGCAGCGGCCGGGGTGGCCCGGCCCCTCTGGTCCCAGTCGGCCGGCTCACGTGCCCCACACGAGTACACAGCCAGGCACTTTGCTCAGAAAGCCCGGTTGCCTTGGAAACAGGAGGCAGTGTTTTTCTACTTTCTAAATGGAAGTACCCCCCACACCAGTAGCCTGGCTGCTCCCTGTGGGGGGTGGCATCTCCCTGGGTGTCCAGCATGACAGGTGAAGCAGCTTGGGGGGGGGGGGGGTCTCAGGAAGCAGGCTTTTCCAGGGCCCTGGGTGAGCTGGACAGCACGGGATCCCCAGGTTCTCTGTTGTGTGGTGGGGGGCCCCGGAAGCAATGGCCACTTCCGGGCAGGATTCAAGGGCCCTCCCTCCCGTGTGGGGCTTGGTGTCTGAAGTAAGTCCCTTTTGTCTCGAAGCAGGGACATCCGTGGCTCCCCGTCTGCCTTCTGGCAAGCTCTGGTCCTGCTTTCCCTTCCAGCCTGCTGCTCAGCCGTGAGGCCTCTGGGGTCTGGCCCTGCCGGAGGACGGGGTGCGGGCTGGGGAGGGGAGCAGGGCAGCTGGGCCTCAGGTACTCGGCGGGGGTGTCAGCAGTGGTGGCTTCGGGAACTGTATGTTAGCCCCCAGACACGTGAGGGGTATGTCCACTGCACGTCCAGAAAAGGTGGGGGGTCCTCAGCCTTCCCAGTGACGCCCACAGAGTAAGGATGCAGGGTGGTACCCAGGGGACCCCCTGGAAGCCGTTTTCTCCACAGCCACAGAGGACGGCCACCACGTCCACCCCTCCCCAGGCCCTCAGAAACACCTCCCCCTGAGCCAGGAGCAGAAGGGCCGCTTTAAAACCGCCTTAAACCCAGAGGCCTCCTTGTTCATGAACTTCGTTGGTGAAGGGACTCGGAGGCTCTCTTGCTGGTGGCCCCTTGCCTTTGTTTCGTTTTGTTCTTTTGAAAAGCAGCTCTCACAAGGTTGCCTCTCCGGTTTTCCTGAATGCCCACCCGAGCAAAAGCACGGCCGGTGTGCGGGCTCCCTCAACAGCTGGCCGGGGCCTTGGCCCTGGAGAGGAGAGGCCCGGTGGGGAAAGATCTGCTATTTTTATCCAGCACTTCATCCTTGACAAAGGGCTTTCAGGTTCTTTGTCTCTTCTAATCCTTGCGTCTTCACATTTCCAGAGAGAAGCTGGAGGGGGGGTGGGTGGCTTGCAACGATCCCAGTCTCTGCTGGGGTCCCTCTCAACTTCCCGTCCCCACTCACCCCACTGCACACGAATGTCCCGCCCCCGGGGCAGGATCCCTGGCTGGCGCAGGCAGCCTGGCCTATTTCCCAGGCCAACCATGGTTCTTTGGGACCCACTCGGGACTCTGGAGGAGTGGAAAGGCCACCATCTCATCTGCAGGAGCCCCTGGGGGGTTTGCTCCTCATGGGCCCCCCTGTGGCAGCAGCTATCCCCATGGGACCTCGGTTAGGGAACCCCATGGTGCTGAGCAGATGCCAGCCAGGTGGGTGCCTCTCTGGTCTTGATCACAGGCCCCCGCAGCAGGGCTGGGGTCGTGGGAACCCCAGCACTCAGCTGGTGAGTTCAGGGCAATGGATTTGGTCCCCCACCCCTGCCAGGCGAGCTCCCTGGAGGGCAGACGGAGGTGTCGGGGAGCAGGATGGGCTGGGGCACCTCTCTCCATGGTGCAGAGGCCGAGGGCTAGCTGGTCAGCTGATGGATGTGCCTGGGGGGCCTCCAGGGGGTTTTGTCCTTTTCTTGGGTGTGGGTGAGTGGGAGAGCCCCAAGCAGGGAGACATTTGCCCCTCTGATGGTACTCCCCGTTGCTCCCTGAGGCCTGGGCCCCATTCCCTGTGTTCTCTAACCCAGGGGGGGCCTCAGGGATTGGGACCTAAGCAGCACAACAGGCCCCGTGGCACCCCCCAAGGCTAGGCCCCCTGTGCTATGCCAAGAGATAGGGGCCTATCTGTCCCAGGTCACCTGGACCTGAGCTGTGTCCCCAGCCCCCAGGGTAAAGGGAGAGAGGACACATGGCACAGAGGGGGCTAAGCAGGCAGTTGGTAGCATATGTGGAGTGAGAAGCTTCTGGCTCCAGGCCGGGGGGTTCTTTGGGACGGGACTCTGCCCTCCCCCTGACTACCGGGACCCCACGGAGGAGGGATTGAGTGGGGCCAGTGGAGGCAGAGGCAGGCCGGGCCTTCTGCAGCAGCTCCCAGGATATGGGAGGGTGGGGGAGGGGGGTGACAGGCACAGACATGAGAGGTGGCCAAGGTCACGCAGCTCCTGAAGGGCCTGAGCCATGACGCTCTCAGGCCAGTGCTCCGGGTCCAGCAGTGTCCCAAAGTCTACACACGCACACCGTGCCCCGCCAGCCCAGACGTGTGTGGCCCGGAGTCACGTCCTTTTAACTTGCTGCTACTTGGCAACCCCGAGGCTACTGTCCTGAGCCCGTAGCTCCCCACACCAGGTTTTTTCCGGGAGCCTCCTGCCCTGGCCTCCCTGGCCACGTCTCCCTCCTGGCAGAAGTGTGCTGGCTCCCGGAAGCCTCCAGACTCCCGCCCTTCAGGCTCCTCTCCTACGGTCCGCTGGAGGCTGCCGGCCAGTTCCCAGTGTGGGGCCGTGGCTGGCAGGCCGGGCCGTGCCCATGGGGCTCTCGCGCTCAGGACCACCCAGCCAGAGGGAGCCCAGCACTGTGCCCAGACCCCATGGGCCTCCTGGAATGCCAGTGACCGCTGCCACGGCCCCAGTCCCCGTCCGCCCTGTGCACTGCCACCTTTGGTGGATCCAAAGCCTTCCCTGGCTCCCCATGGCCCAGAGCAGCAGTCCCCAGCCTGCCCAGGGCACCCCGATTCCTACAGGTTCCTAAGGCCATGGCCGTGCTTCCCCCCCATTCTATGTTGAAGAGACTATACTGTGATCACAGCTGGGAGGATGAAGAGGACTGATGGCCTGGGCAGTCCAGCCCTGCCTGCTTGCGCCCAGGGGGACCTTCTGTGCGGCTACCGTGTGGGTCTCAGTTTATCTTTACCTGGGAGGAGACTGGGGAGGCCTTGGCGAGGCATTCCTCCCAGGTGATGCTGTGTGAGTCCCCATCACTGCCCTGCCCCCTCTCCCACCGCCATCCCCGCCACACCCCCCAGCTTGTCCCAAGGCTCAGTCCCAGCCAGCACAGTGAAGTGTCACTTTGGGAAGGGGGCGGGAGGCTTCCGGGAGCTGTAGGACCGCCATCTGGCTGAGCCGGCCCTGCCACCCACAGGAGGAGCGGCCCCCCCCGCAGCGCTACAAGAAGGGGGGCTCTGTGGGCGGCGTGTGCTACCTGTCGATGGGCATGGTCGTGCTGCTCATGGGCCTCGTGTTCGCCTCCGTCTACATCTACAGATACTTCTTCCTCGCACAGGTGAGGCCAGGCGGGAGGGAGGCCTGGGGCTCCGGAAAGGCGGTGTTGGCAGGGGACTGCAGGGAAGTGGCGGGAGGGGCCGCGTGGGTGGTGGAGAGGGGGGGCTTGGGGCTTGTGAGGGGAGGGGCAGCAGGTGACCTGCCCCCGGGTGGGAGTGGGTGCCCAGCCAAGCCCAGAAGCCCCGCATCCTCCCTCCATGGGGCCGCCCCCGGGGCGCGCCAGCCCACCCGGCCCCTCGCCCGGTCCAGGAGACTGAACGGAGCCCCGTCCTCTGACTCCCACGGGCCCTAGGGGGCTCTCCCAGGAGCACAGTTAGCAGTGGGGGAGCCGGGAAAGGAATCCGTGGCCCCTCCCCACACTGTCTCCCTGGACTGTTTTCACCAGAACCTCAGATCCAGCAGAAACTGGAACTCTGGGATCCCTTCAGAGCCAGAGCCTGTGCCCAAGGGTCATGCTTTAAGGCCTTCTGTTCCTTGGACGGTTATCTGGGCTATAAAACAAGGAAGGTAGACCGTGGGTTAATGGACAGATCGCCCAGCACCTCCTCCTACAAGGGGTGGCCTCCGCCCATGAGAGCAGCCCGATTCTCCGATTCTCCGGTTATGTGCTCCCACGACCGATCAGGGCCCGCGGCTGAGCGGGAGAAGGGTCACGGTGACCTTGTGATCAGTCAGACCTGGGGAGGGAGACGGGGCCACCAAGTTAAAGCCCAAAAGAATAACCGTAAGTGCAACACACGGGGAATTTCAGAGTGACAAAGGGGCCGGGAATTGCCGGTCATTTACGACCCAAGTGACCCCTTCCCACGTTCAAGCAGTGGTTTTTAACTTAGTTACTTCATTTTTCCCGTGATAGAAATTACTGGAGTTTTCGTATCCCGTGTGCCTTTGCCCTGGAAACCTCAGCTCGCACACCTGGCGACTTCCCTGTAGTTGGGCACACACCCCC
>JAPYYJ010001225.1:0-14466 GCA_028533885.1 Nasua narica | reverse complement strand
CATGTAGTGCATAGTTTGTGCATTCCTGCACAGTCCCTCTCAGTGGGGTGCAGTGTCACGCATTCATTGGTGTTTCTCGTGGACAAAATCACGCAGAAGAAAACAAAACATTCTGTTATGCTCACGCCATTCCCTAATGTATCAACCACGTTTTCTAAAGAAGTAGGCAGCAGGGGCACCTGGGTGGCTCAGTCGGTTAAGCTTCTGCCTTGGTCTCAGGTCATGATCCCAGGGTCCTGGGATCGAGCCCTGTATCTGGCTCACTGCTCAGCAGGAAGCCTGCTTTTCCCTCTCCTTCTCCCTCTCCCCCAGCTTGTGCTCTTTCTCTCTCTCTGTAAATAAATAAATAAATAAAATCTTTAAAAAAATAATAAAATAAATAAGTAGACAGAACTGACTGTGCCCTGCTTTTTGACTCTATATTTTCTACTTAATCTAGGTTAGAGACAAGGTTGTCTATGATATACAAGATAATATAATTAGATTACAGAAAAATCCAAATTTAATACCTCCAGAAGGTGGTTGGGGGATCTATTCGTCATTAGGCTAAATCCCTTCTGCCTTTTCTCTTCACTCCTTAGCGACCTCTAGACCTAGCACTTGGGATCCTCATATTTATGCATTCTCTTCTGCATGAAAATCTGCTTTCATGAAAAAGTGTGATAAATTTATTTTTACTGAAGTATATGTGACTGATAAGGTTAAAGGAGAAGGAACAATTTTTACAGTGATCCAAGCTTCAAGGTAAAGGAATTTAGCACGTATTTTCGGACAGCAGGCATTACCAAATGGGTGGGATCACTGCTGTTAGAGGTAAAACTAGAGGTCTTGTAAATACTTCATAAATAGCACACAGTGGTCATCTACTCAGAACAACGGCCCTCAGTGCCCCATTTATCATGGTGGTTTAAGGAGGCATCAGAAGACGCATGTCCCTATCCTGGTTCCTCCTTATACTAAGTTGGGTAAGAGCCCATCCCATTGCCCTCAAATATTTTTCACAGGGTTGTTATGAGGCACAAATGGAAAAACATAGTTTCTGGCATTGGGCTTGCCACGTCTTCAGGAGGTAGCATGCGTGATGGCTGAGGGCACCAGCTCTGCAATCAGAATGTCTGGATGCGTCTTGACCCCCCCCCACCCCCTCTTTGTTGGGACTTGGGTATGTCTCCTAGGCTCCCAAGGTCGCACTGCATCCATACAATGGGGACAGTGACCCTTTTAAGAAAACATAATTGAATACGTATCAGAGTGCTCAGCACACATCTAGACGGAGCTAGTGCTCGATACGTGTTATTAATAACAGTAACAGGAATTCAGTGAGAGCTAGCTCTATGGACACCCTCTGTACATGATACAAATGTCAGTCATTTAACTGTGTGCGACACATCCACAGGTAAGCTGCCAAACGCTCTCGGAATGTGATGGATTACCAATCAATTTCAAAAGACGCTTAAATGTATTCTATAAAATGTGGCCCTAGCTTTGTCATTTGCTGAATAAGCACAGGTGCCTGGGGACCTAAGAGACTAGTAGCACAAAAGCGCTGGACAGATGAGCCAGGGTGGGCTGTGGCTCGTGTGCATGGGCACTCTGAGGCTGCACGCAAAGCCAGGGCTCTCGTGTAGATATTCCAGCAAAGCCCTTGCCCTCCTTAGCTCTCCGGCCTGGACACCAGAACTAATGTGTGTGCCACGTTAATAAATGTGACTCCGATCTTCTGAATGAATTCTAGGTTTTCTTTTAGATGGTAGTCTTTCTATAGAAATAGAATCGCTAGGCTGATTTGGAAATTACTTTTTTATTCCGGTGACATTTGGCAGTTTTGCGTTTAAGCTTTTAAGTATCTTGTTTTTGAAATGATTACATGTACTGTGTGAGCGCATTCTCAGGGCCCTGCAAAGTTCTGATTCCATAGCTGAAGTCCGCACAGAACGCCTTCTCTGCGGCTGACAATGCCGTCCCCATGTTCTTTCCTTGGATAGAATCACCTGGTAATTCAGTACTAGTATTTGTTCAGAATAAATTATTTTTTTCCTTTGGACCCAAACCCAAATCCACAAATGTAAAGTATCTACCACACTGGAAACAAAGATTTTTGAGGAAATTCGGATGTTCTTTCTCATTTAGCTAAAGCTAGTGAGCTTTGTGCTTAAAGATTATAATTTAGATGAATTGAGGCTTCTAGCATATGCATGTTCTAGGTTTATTTGAGCACTAGCTCCTCCGGGAAAGAACTTTGTTTTGTCCACTGCTCCATTTCCAACATCTAAACCGGTGTCTGGAACACTGTAGGTGTTTATGTTGGCTTCCTGTTTCTATGTAACAAATTACCACAAACTTAGTGATTACAGCAATAAACACTTAGCATCTCCCAGTTCCCATGGGTCAGAAGTTCAGGCATGGCTTGCTGGGTCCTCTGCTAGGATTGCACACAGGCTATAATAACGGTGTCAGCCAGCACTGAGGTCTCGTCTAAGGCTTGAGTAGAGAAGTATCGTGTCTGATTTTGTTGGCAGAATTCAGTTCCTGATGCCTATGATACTGCAAGTTCTGGTTTCTTACCAGCTGCTGGCTGTAGGCTCCCTTAGTTCTAGGAGGCTGCCCTCAGCCCCTTGAACACAGACAGCCCAGTCCTTCAAAGACAGCAAAGAGAGAGGAAGACTCCAGCAAGATGCAATGCTGTGGTGTGACGTAACACAATCACTTACACGTCATCATGGATAGCCTTTGTACCACTCACTTGTTCGGAAGCAAGTCACGGGCCCTGCCCACACTCAAGGGGAATGCAGGACACAAGGGAATAAACACCAGGAGATGGGAGTCTAGGGCCATCCTCCCCGCCCCCCAGAGAGTCAATCTGCCACAGCGCTCTCTAGGATGTGCAGATCCAATAAACGGAGGCAGAGCCATAGTATCGAGTTAGCATTTAGTGTGATGGTGGATGGCAAGTTTAAATTTTGAGTCTCTTATGCTAGATAAAGTAGACTTTGAATTCCTTCCTCCTTTGCCCCCCAGGGGGCAGAAAAACGATTTGTTAAAAGCCATTCCAGGCTTATAAATTGTGTAAGAGATTGTAAATGTACCACAGAACCATAATGGTACCATTTTCTGTTGTTGTTGAAGAGAGTGTTCCCACAAGCACAAAGGGACTGTGTGCCATGGAAGAGGAACGTCTCAGTCCAGGAGAAGGCACTGAATGTGTGCTTCCTCGTTTAGGCTGCTCCCCCCAGATCTTCTGAGCATACAGATAACTGGAGAAGTTTTCCCTCAGAATCATCTAGTTGCATATGCTTTGACTGACAGACTAGTGGAGAAAGCCAAGCCTGCAGCAGGCAGAATAAAGACATTTAAGAAGTCAGCACGCATTTATAGAATAGCTCCTGTTTAAACATTTTACTAATATGAACATCACATAAACTCGATTATTTAAATATCAGAGTGGAGTGAATCAAAAAAGGAAGAGGCGTGGTTTTTAGTTCTGGGTACTTCTAGTGATTTACAGGATTAGCTGTGGACCAGCTTACCCACTCTATCTAATGAACATAGGCTTATGTGCTGATGAACACTCGGCCCTGAAACAGTTGGCTGTCTGTGAGAAGGAAGGGGTCATCGCAAGGACACTCAGGGAGCAGTGGCCAGAGAGGACACTTTATGCAAATGGACGCATGTCTCAGGGGCCAGCCCGAGTGTGACCCTCCACAGCTGAGAGATTGGGCACCTGATTTCCCCATGATGTCTCCTCATCAAACAAGGAGAGGAACCAACCTATGTCCAATGGGTGATATAAGAATTAGTTAATATAGGTAATGCATCAGACTAGTGTCAGGAAGACAAATGTTAGCTGTAAGATTTAATACTATTTGTTAGGAAAACACATTAAAACTTATCCCGCTGATCATATGCATCCAAATACCTCGTTTCATAGAAACATGCAAAACAGGAAAAAGATGTTCGTAAATTCACTCTGATAACCTCAGAAGAAGCCATATTAATATGCTACTACTGAGAACCACTTTTCTTTTCTTCCCAAATCAACAACGAGATGTAGGCTCTGTGTTCTGAAACGTTACAAATAGGTAATCTTCGTGAAATCTGGTCTAAGCTTCCTATATACTAGAAGCCTCCCTCCTTCAGCTTATTCAAAAAGTCGTGACTCATCTTTCCGCTAACAATCTATCAACCTTCCTTCCGTTTGTAAGACATTTTGGGTTCTTCACTGTCTCCTGAAAAGTGTCCAAATGGCTGGGGTTCCAAGGTCCTCCACTAGGAAAGACCAGCAACTGCACACCAGAGCCTTCACTTCCCTGCCTTTTCTGTCTCCCCACCCTTCCTGTTTCAATAAATGACGCCTCAGTCCTCTGCCCAACCTCTTCCTCCGTGTGGGCTTCCTGAGGCCCAGAGATGCCTCCCGGAAGTATTTGCACTCCCGGAATCATGTCAACTTCCAAAGGGCAAAGGACAAGAAATGCCACTAAATCGTGATGGGCATCTCTTATGATCTAAGTTGGTAGAAGGCATTTATTTCCTTCCTCCAGCTTTGGGGATAAATATTTCGCCTGATCGATGCCGTCAGAGAAAGTGAACCTCAACATCGATCGACTCTGGCTGACTGCAACAGAACTCTTTACAACAGAAATGCTGCTATGAGATGGCATCCTGATTAACAAGCCAGTCAATGGAGACACACCAAAAATAACCTTTAGCAGCCTCCGGTTTCCTTCTTTTTACATTATTCTGATTTTGTAAAATCAGAATGCTGAGCCCACCCCCTTGTTTCATAGACGAAGAAATTCAGGCTCTGGGAGATTAAGTGTCTCACACCAGCCCACACAATGAGTTCGAGAGCAAGTTGGAATAGATCCCAGGTACAGAAATGCTGAGATCCTGGGCTCCTGGAGCTGCTCCATGGGAATCTTTTTCAGGTACCTCTGCCTAGAAGTAAGTTGCACTGAACACTTGAATAGATAGGGGTCTGACATGAACCCACCTCAAATCAAATTCTGCCACGTACAAATTATGTTTGAGTGAACACTGCCATATAGAACAGAACAATCAGCCATTAGGGTTCTCTTATCAGATTCTTACGGCATTAGCCATAGGTTAACTTTTAAAGAACACTGCACAGTAGGATTTCATTGTAGAAATTACTCGTGTCCCTTTTCGGCAGATTCTTGTTTTTTTAAATTTGCCTGAAGTATTCTAATTAATTAACGACTTTTGGAGGCTTGACACCAAAGGAAATGCCTTTCATCCCCATTTCACCATGCATAGGTAGGAAGACGCTTATTCAATCACTTGTCACCAACATAATATATAGTCTTCGACTTCCTAGTAGATCATGACTACTATCACATCTTTTCAGCTGTTGTGTACAATGGCGGATCATGTTAGCAACATGTTTGAATGTCTCCTGTTACTGGCGGGTCAAGAAATGCTCCAACTGGTCTTCATTCTCTTGGGTCATAGCGACAGACCGGGGAAACATTTATTCATAAGACCAGGTACAGACAGAGGTGTAGGGTTTTTCTCCTCCTGCAATCATCTATAAATCATTTTTAAAATGTTTATTATATGTTAAAACCATGCAAATATTTTTCTTGTTTCCCAGAACAAGACAAAGCCCTGAGAAAAGTCTAAAGTGAGTTTGTTTTCTTTGCGCATTTCACGAGGATCAGAATGATGTCTTGTTTATCAGTGTCTCCCCAACACTTCACTCAGGGCTTGGCACATGGTGGATACTCATTACCCACGCACTAGTGGATAGAATGAGTTATTAAGGTAGATTACAGATAAGGAATACAAATTTATGTTTTAAAAAGCAAACTGTTAACTCGAAAGAGTTTGTCTAAGGCTCACTGCCTCAGTATCTGCTTGGGTTTACAGGGACACTCACATCAGATACGTAAATATCAGCCTTCAACATTTAACTCGGAGATAACGTTTCAAAATGAATTTCAAAATATGATTAAATTAAGCTGTAGATTTCATTAGATTTTTATTGTTAATGAAAGGTTTTAGTCTAAATTTTATTAAAACTGAGGTGTTGGGGTGCCTAGGTGGCTCAGTGCGTCGGCTCAGGTCATCGTCCCCGGGTCTTAGGATCCAGTCCTGCATTGGGCTCCTTGCTCGGCAGGGAGCCTGCTTCTCTCTCTCCCTCTGCCTCTCCCCCTCCCAGTCATGCTCTCTCTCGCCCTCTCTTGCTCTTGCTCGCTCTCTCAAATAAATAAAGATTAAAACAAAACAAAACAAAACTGTGGTGTTGATACTGGATTATTTCTTTTTTTTTTTAAACTGTGCTGCTAATTAGAATGAATGAAGGAAAACTCTTGACCCACGTAATGTTGCTATTGTATGAAAACAAACAAAAAACTTTCTGGGAAGCAAGAGAAAGAGCCATTAACCGAACTAATGATCCATTCCATCTTTCCAGTTGTTTGAGTAGAAAGATCTGGAAGCTGGGATGTGTCCTGGGCGATGGGATCATGTTGGCTGCCGTGTCTTTCAGGTACACCACCAGATGGCAGAAGCTAGTTGGTATGTATGGGAGGTCGTTCCTGACACGCTTGGGTTTAAAACATTTGGATCAGAATAAGTCACAGGGATAAAAGGCACAGCACAGGGAATATAATCAGTGGCATTATAATAGCGGTTGTATGGTGACAGATGATAGCTACACCCGTGGTGAGCAAAGCATAACACACAGACTTGTCAAATCACTGTATTATAGACACTGAAACTAATGTAACACTGTCAGCTATGCTCAAAGAAATGAAAAAAAAAATTTAAAATCATTCTGATCAAATAAAAAATTCAGATCAGAAAGGGTTAAGATGACACAATTTCAACTGGGATTCTTTTGAAAAACACATTTGCATGAATTTGCAGTCTTATTTCTTATGTCAAAAAGGAAGAACCGTATGTGTAGAATCACTTATATTAATCACAATATAGTAATGGTTCTTGTTCTAGGATATTCACATACAAGGTGGTTAGAGTTCTCAGAAAAACAAAAGTCTCAGGAAGACAGAAGTCCAGATTCCGCGGGGGGTAGGGAGGGAGGAATGGGAAGGTGTCTTTAATAGGTATAGAGGAAGTTTTAGTTTTGCAAGATGAAGTGTTTTGGAGATTGGTTGTACAGTAGGAATGACTTGACTCTCTGAACTATACACTCAAAAATGGTTAAGATGGTAAATTTTCTGTCATGTGCATTTCACCACGATGAAAATGAAAAAGTCCAGATATCCACTTCTGTATCTAAGGGCCTAACACACAATGCACTGAATTAATATATGGTGCTGGCCGACATCTTTGGACAGAATCGCTTCTAAGAGAAATGATTTGGTTAGAAAGGGACACTGGGATTTATCACAGACAAATTTAAGAGGACACTAAAATGCCTGCCTCTCCTGTACATGCTCACTGAAAACCCTTTCTTTCCGGAAAGTTTAAGATCCAGTAACTCCTTCGAGTCAGCACTAATTTATACTGTTGATATTGCAAAAGAGGACTTAGGGCTGAATCAACACAGACAATAAACCTGCCTGTTTCTCTCCAGATATGCCTTTCTAGTTTCAACTAGAAGAGCACTGGTCAGCTCTCTGACCAGTTTAACATCTAAACTATTAGTTATATTTCCTCATGCATGACAAAATAGTATTTAACTTTTCACTACTTCTCTGTCGCATGAGCAACGGTGAAACAATAAAAAATTATTTTCATTGAAATCATTTTTTGTGGTATAGATATATAATGGAATATTACTCAGTTATCAGAAAGGATGAAATCTTGCATTTACTTCTATGTGGATGGAACTGGAGGATATTATGCTGAGCAAATTAAGTCAATCAAAGACACGACAATTATCATATGGTTTCACTCATATGAAGAATATAAGAAACAGTGTAGAGGATCATAGGGGAAAGGAGGGAAAAACGGAATGGGAAGAAGTCCGAGAGGAAGACAAATCACAAGAGACTCTTTAACTATGGGAAAGAAACAGGGTTGCTGGAGGGGTGGTGGGTGGGAGATGGGGTAATTGGGTGATGGGCATTAAGGAGGGCACGTGATGTGATGAGCACTGGGTATTATGTGCGATCGATGAATTACTGAACCCTATATCTGAAACTAATGATGTAATATATGTAACATGTGTTGGCTAATTGAATTTAAATTAAAAAAATAGGGGCGCCTGGGTGGCTCAGTCATTAAGGGGCTGCCTTCGGCTCAGGTCACGATCCCAGGGTCCAGGGTTCCAGCCCCGCATCGGGCTCCCTGCTTGGCAGGAAGCCTGCTTCTCCCGCTACTTGTGTTCCTTCTCTCGCTGTGTCTCTCTGTCAAATAAATAAAATCTTTAAAAAATAATAAATTAATTTTAAAAATAAAAAATTAATCTTTTCTTAAAATCTAATTTTATCAGTGACAAGGATGCCTGACAACACAGCAAGATACCTACTTTTAAATTAATACTTAGGGTGAATTAACTGGCAAGAAAAAAAGGAGAGTTGCTCTGATTCTAAGGGGGTGGACCTCAAAGCTTCTTTGGGGCCACTGTTTGCTTTTGAACTTGGATCTCCTCTTCTGATTCGAGGTCCCACAGAAACTTGAATCATTTGAGATGTTAGTGCTTTGGGATCGATCACCTTCCCACATACACCGTGCAGTTGGAAAAGCTTGTGGGATAACGTCAGTCTACACCGCCATGTTGGCAGGTATTTTTAGCTTCCCTGTCACACAGATGCAGCAACACGAGGGGCTGTATGGGAAACAACAGTGTGGCGAGGTGCCACAGCGTGGGATGTGGCAGAGTGGCTGAGGGGCGAATGACTCTTGGGGTCTTTGCTGGTGTTCTACACTGGGAACCCCAAAGTTGTTTTACCACATATGGACATCCCTCGCTAAAGAGCCCAGAAGCTTAGAGAATGTATTATGGTGTGTATTTTCTTTAAAAAAAAAAAAAAGGCTGAAGACAGCACTTGCCAAAAATTGCTCTATTTTTAATTGGTTGTTTATGTTGAGGGGTGTGGGGCAATTGAGTGTCCGGGGAAACCACTAGGTGGAGAATTTAGAAATGAGAAGAAGGAGTGAAACCTAGGCGCTGGACAAATATGGTCAGTTTTGGGGCATGTCAGTGAGTTTGGGAAATTGGTCTGTGTCCTTTCCTTCTCTTCAGGTTTCTTAGCTGGGAGGTGTTGTATCTGCAACCCGTGCGGCCGATTCTGGACTATTCTGTAGACATCACTTTGTTTCCCCGGCTTTTCCAAACCTTTCCTCTTCCTGACGCATCAAACTTTATCTTAAAGTTCCACCCACTGCCACTCACACTGACAGATGAGTAAATCTCCTGATCTAAGTTGGTCTGACCCTCCGGCCTTTCCAAAACCATGGGTTTTAACCTGGTGTCTGAACAGTGTTTCAGAAAACAATATCCTTACCTCTGATTCCAAAAACAAAGATGTGTGTTTGGCGATGTGTTTCAGAGGGAAAAGGAAACAGCAAAGGAAGTATGTGAAATAAAGGCAGGGGATATTGTTTTAGGAAGACAGGACTCCCGGCCCCACATCAGGTTTTAATTTTTTTTTTTTTTAACTGAGAGAGAGAGAGAGAGAGGGCGCATGTGTGCACCTACACAAGGGGGGGAAGGGGCAGAGGGAATTTTTTTAAATAAAGATTTATTCATTTATTTTAGGGAGAGGATTGGGGTAAGGGGCAGAGGGAGAGGGAGAGAGAATCCCAGGCAGACTCTGAACTAAACAGGGAGCCCAATGTGAGGTCGAGCTCACAACCCTGGAATCATGACCCTGAGTGGAAACCAAGAGTCAGATGCTTAACCAACTGAGCCACCCAGGTACCCACCCAGGTTTTATTGCTTCCTCCATCTAACTACAGACAGACTTGAAGGACTCATCTTTGAGGATGGGTTCAGCTTTCATTCCCTGAGATTCCCATCTGATCCTTACTTTGCTTCCAAGAGGAAGCAGAAACCAGTGCATTTGATGAATGTAGACTAGTAGGATGGGAATCCCAAAATGGACAATGAACTATGGCTCCCCTTGATTACCGTGCCCTGTTACTGCAGACCCTTACTTCTCAATAACTATTCCACTGGCTACTAGGCATTGCTCCAGATAAATCACATGGGAGCTGGAACCTGGCCATCATGTGAAGTCAGAGAACTTTGGGAGAAGAACGAATTTTAGAACTTAACAAGGGCTGCGTAAGAGCTGCAATTCACTGAAACCCCTCCAAGGTTCCTCCAGCATTTCAGTGTAAGGCAAGGGGCAGAGTGCAGAGCCTCTGTGGAGTTTATGCCCATTATATCAATCTCCTCTCCATACAGTTAGCAAATATTTATTAAGTCTCTCTCTGTATGCCAGGTATAGTTTTAGGAACTGAGAAGAGTTCTAACCTAGACCCGAAAAATCCCTGCTCTCATAAACCTTACATTCTAGGAGAAAGTGGAAGATAGCAAAGAGATACAGAAATAGGGAAATTTCAGACAGTGCTACATGCTATGAAAATAAAAACAAGCAGTGTGATACAAAAGGGGTGAACTTCCTTGTATGTGGTAGTTTGGGATGTACTCTTAGAACAACACTGAGTATTTAAATGGAGGTCTGTAGGAGTGCTGACAATATGGACTCCGTCTTCGGCCTCCCATTTTGTTCATGTCCATGCAGTGACCTCCCTTCCACTACACGCTCCAGGCCCCTTGGAAGTGAATGTCCGCCCTGACCGGAACACGGAAGGGTTTGTTCCAATCTTCCCTCCGGTGTGCAGATGGCCCACTTGAGATAACTACCCTTTGACTTCACCCCCATGACCTTAACCTGTCCCCTCAATGCTATCAAATCTGGGGATTAAGGCCCAGACTTTGCCGAGAATAGCTGTGCAGTGCCTGGATCAGCCCCGCCCCAGAACCCCTGTCAGTGAGGTACCCTGAATAAAACTCTGTAAACAGTAAACAGTATGCAGTCACTTGCTTCATTTTTCAGTCTCAAAGAACCTTCTCGGTCTAGAGGATACTTTACTGTCCTCCCAACAAGGCCCGATTGGAAAAAGCCTAAGAACTGGAGAATTTCACATTAAGACATACTGGGACATGTCTGACTTTGGTGATTAAAAAAATTCTAAAAATTTTAAAGTTAAAAAAAAAAAAAAAAGCCTCGCGCAAGTGACTGAACACCCAGGAGGTTATACCGGACATTGTTCTGTTTGCTTCTACTCCTCATGAACGTGCTACTTGTACCACCAAAATCTACATTGCTTTAAAAATTACAGCTGTATTTCCACACCAGTTCTAAGTTTATAGCTACTCCAAATCTCCAATGGAAACTTTGAATGGCCAGGAAGTAGAAGGTGAAAATTGAGAAAGAGTCTACGCTTAATTCCAACAAAATGTATAAAATCAAAAGGAATCCTTCAACGCAGAATTTAAGAGAAAAAGAGAAAGGGTAACATAGTGGTCCACTGGGCACTATAAAATGCCTGACTCTTCAGATAGCTCCGAGGGGCTTTCTTCTCTTGTCAATATGTAGCCTTGGGTTTCATAAACTAGGGATGGCTAAGAATTGGGACAATCCTGCACAGGGTAGCTGACATTTCAACAGCAATACATTATTTCCTCTCTGTCTTAAACTTAAATTATCTTTTGTCCACTGACTTTATAAACTTCGAAAATAATTTCTGGTATTTAAAGCTGTGAGGTTAAGGACTCCAGTGAAGGTGAATCTTCTTATCTTTCTTCCAATCATTTCATTTATTTACTTTTACAAAATGTGTGCCTGATGTGAGTCAAGAAAAGCCAATTTACAGGTTGTGTCTTTTTTTTTTTATCATCTCATCCAATTTTTTGTTTAAGTTTCCCAAATTTTAAAGTACAATACAGGTATCAGAGTTCCTAGTCTATCCTTCTTTACTTTATTACTTCTTCTGTACTTTATTATTTCTCTACTTTTTTATTTCATAAAAGGTCTGGCCTTTTATGGGGCAGAAGAGCATTTTTCAAAACTTGGCCCAAGGTCCACCTCTATCCACATTCCAGGCTCTATTATGGAACAAATAAATTAAGAACTCATGGAGTGAGGCTCTGAAATCTGTATATTAAACCAGCACCCTGGGTAAGTCTCATGCAATTGAGAACTCAAACTCCAGAGCATTAATGTGAGTTTTGTGCTCTAGCGTTGAGCCTGCTTGGCCCCTCACTTTAGGGCTCCACAGCGGGTAAAGGGACAAACGGGGCTGTGGATTCCTAAGTGATTTTACATGCAATGTCTTACTTGATTCTCACAACCATCCGTCTAGGGAGGCAGTAGAGATCTTCTGATTTTCATTTTACAGATAAGGAAACTGAGGTTGAGAAAAAAGAACAGTAACAGTCACAACAAACGATGTGCTCGCTGCAAGTACTTAGCAAGAGGCAGACCTGGGGCTAGATTTTAGGTCTGCTAAGGAGTTCCATGTTCCTGTTCCTGGATTGGCCATAATTTCCTCACCTGCTGCAAACGTGGAGTCCTAGGGATGGCTCAGGCGGTGGGTAGAACGAAGTGCTGGGTGGAATGAAGTCTGTTCACTGTCATGGACTGCTAATGCTGCCCTGGCCACTTCTATCACCCAATTATGGGGCCTCTTAGTAACAATCCGTAGTTTCTGCTATGGACTGAATTGTGCCTCCCACGCCCACACTGTTCATATGTCGAAACCCCAATGTCCGATGTGATGGCATTTGGAGATGGAGATGGAAAGATGGAAAGGTGAGAGACTGGGTTCAGATGATTAGGTTCATCTTTGGGAGATGATTAGGTTCAGATGAGGTTGTGAGGGTGGGGTCCTCGTGATGGGATTAGTGCCCTCGTAAGAAGAGACCCCGGAGAGCTTGCTCTCTCTGCTCTGTGAGAACACAGCGAGAAGGTGACACTGGCAAGCCTAGGAAGAGAGCCTTAGCAGAACCCAACCATGTTGGCAGCCTGATCTCAGACTTCCAGCCTCCAGAACTGTGAGGAAGTACATTTCTGTTGTTTAAGCCACCCAATCTATATTATTTTGCCACAATGACCTGAGCAGACTAAGACAGTTCCTGCTTCTTCGATCATTTTGGTTCGTCAAAATTATTTCGGCGTTCGATCGCCTAGTTCAGGCATCTCTCCAGGTCTCCGTGGAAACCATGCCTCCCCTGAACTTTTCTGCCAGGACAGAGTAGGAACAGAAAATTATTCGAGAAATGAAATCAGTTGTTATCAGAAAGTACAGAATCTACAGAAGCAAAGACTCTGAGCATCTAGGCACAGAGTGGGGGATTTAAAGTATCCAGAAGCAATTCTCCTTGGAAAAGTCATAGAAGAGCAACGCCTCCTTAGAAACACCCTTTCTCCAGCACACAGAGCAACGACAACCATAATGGGCAACCGCCATAGCCCTGGACCGCTATGGACTCTGTGCTTGATCTTCTATTTTACCGTGTGACCCCCTTCAGTGGTGACAGCAATACGGTCAGGTGGGGAGCACTCATTTAACAACAAAAGAAACCAAGTTTCCAAGTAAAGAACCTTGCCTCTTTGCGCAGGGCTATTAGGGCAGAGCTAGAATTTAACCCCATGGCCTCTCTGATTCTTCACGGAATCACCAAATGATTCAACGAATCAATGAATCAAGAATCAACGAATGATTCTCCATTTCGACCATCATACACTCGCCCTTTAGAACAACAACAAAATCCTTCCATGCAGGGAGCTAAGATAAAGGAGCGTATGAGAAATAAATTAGAAGGTCTTTCATTCCCATGTGGCACTGAATCCATAGTTATTTTTCCCAAATGGACGGTGCTGGGAGAAGGGACCACGATGTTGTCAGAAGGAAGAGCTCCTTCACGCAGACCCTCACAAGAGCAAAACTGGCTGGCAGCAGCTGTGTGACTCGGTACGTGCCCCCCGCTCCTCCCAGGGGGACGACGGGCAGCATTTCTACAGGAGAATTCACGGCCACCAGACTAAAATTAGACAGTCCACATTTATGCTTTGAGTTGGTGTCATTATCTCAGTGGCCATGTGGGAGTTTAAACCCATAATCGCTGTGTACTGAGAACGGATAAGACTCAATCTAAGTAACTGCCAGGGCTCAAG
Source organism: Nasua narica (assembly GCA_028533885.1). Lineage (NCBI taxonomy): Eukaryota > Metazoa > Chordata > Mammalia > Carnivora > Procyonidae > Nasua > Nasua narica. Next base: position 349 of record JAPYYJ010001225.1, on the reverse strand, counting down.
AAACCTCTCTTCTGCAGTGCTTCGTCCTGGTGCTGAATTTTATTTTTATTTATTTATTTTTTTCCGGTGCTGAATTTTAAACGTGGACCATTCAGAATTTACCAGCAGAGGAAAATGCTCTGCTAATTAAATGGCCGATGTGCCAACTGGCAGCGACCCACATGGCTGCTGTTTAACCACATCGAAGCGACAAGGCAACTGCGTTAGATGAATGGAAATGGTTCTCAGACACCCCGGAATGGCTGGGACAGGCCAGAGTGGGTTGGAGTTTACTTCTGGGAGCACAGTTTAAACTGAGGCATGAAGTATCACAAGCTGGGCATCCTCCCCTGATGAGAAATCTTAATAC
>JAPYYJ010001224.1:0-14466 GCA_028533885.1 Nasua narica | reverse complement strand
GATTGGGAACAGCAACTCTGGACCTCCAATTCTCCCTGTGAATTTATAGAAATAGGACGTTCTGGGGCGCCTGGGTGGCTCAGTTGTTAAGTGTCTGCCTTTGGCTCAGGTCATGATCCCAGGGTCCTGGGATCAAGCCCCACATCCTTCTCCCTCTCCCACTCCCCTTGCTTGTGTTCCTGCTCTCGCTCTCTCTCTCTCGCTCGCTGTCAAATAAATAAAATTAAAAAAAAAAAGAGGGGCACTGGGGTGGCTCAGCGGGTTAAGCCTCTGCCTTCGGCTCAGGTCATGATCTCAGGACCCTGGAATCGAGCCCCGCATCAGGCTCTCTGCTCAGCAGGGAGTCTGCTTTCCCCTCTCTCTCTCTGCCTGCCTCTCTGCCTACTTGTGATCTCTCTCTCTCTCTCTCTGTCAAATAAATAAATAAAATCTTTAAAAAAAAGAAAAAAGAAAGAAAGAAATAGGACTTTCTGCTCTTCTTTTAAATGCTACCCACCCTGATTCAAATGCCATAGAAAATGGAACTTGTTTGTGTGGCATTTGTAAAAATACAGAAATCTTGCCCAGCCCCTTACTCCTTTTTTTTTTTAAAGAGAATTTAAATTTTTTTTAAGATTTTTATTTATTTATTTGACAGAGAGAGAGAGATCACAAGAAGGCAGAGAGGCAGGCAGAGAGAGAGGAGGAAGCAGGCTCCCCACTGAGCAGGGAGCCCCATACAGGGCTTGATCTCAGGACCCTGAGATCATGACCTGAGCTGAAGGCAGAGGCTTAACCCACTGAGCCACCCAGGCGCCCCCAGCCCCTTACTTCTTATAAGAAAGGAATGTTCTTCCCAGACATGACCCTACTGATGATTAGCGTTGCATCAACCTGGGTTTATCTCTGGGAACGTTAAACCTGAGGTGGCTGAAAATAGCCTGAGCAGTAATATAATCCAATCTCCCGGCGCTCCATTCTGGGAACTCTTGGCAAACATAGACATGATTCACTGAACATGATTCACTGAACTTCTAGAAAGAAGTATATACCATCAGCCTGACCCTTCCTCCTGGGGAGAGGACCCTGCCTGGCAAATTGTGATTATTCACTCTACTTCCTCAACATCCATATCCACCGAGCTCCTCTTTATCTCTCTAGGGCAGAAGGAAACTAGTTAGACAACAATGGTATCAATAAACACAAAGACAGCACCATTTTATTGAGCACCTGCCTAAGTTCCAGTCACCATGCTGTGCCCCTCACATGCGTTAGCAATCGTATCCTCCAACAACTTTATGGAGAAGTATTATTATCCCCACTTTATGACGGTTACTTTGAAGCCCAGAGAGAGTTAAGTAATTGGTCCAAGATCACACAGCTAAATAGAAGCAGATGGGATTCTAATCCATGCATCTCTGACTGAACTGGGATCGTGGTCATCACTTTCATTGTTATCAGAGGAAGCAGAGAAGGGCAAAGGGGAAGAGGGGGAACTAGAACTAATATTTCTTGAGTGGCTTCCCGTGCACCATATTTTCTTATTAACCCTGATACATTGGGAGGAGGGGGGATCCCTTAGCACACTACCCATTCTACAGACAAGCAAACTGAACCCTGCAAGGTAACAATAACTCACCCGCAGGGGCACAGCAGGAGCTGGGGAAGCCCAGATTTTGATTCAGGAAGAGAGCTCCCGAGCTTGCTCAACTGACATGCTCCTTGCTTCCCACTTCCCCATAGTCATTCTTTCCTCTAACAGGTAAGTGTGGTGCATTTATTCTGGACCCGGCATCTGGTGATAAACAACAAGACAGCCTGTTTCTGCCTCCACCCAGGGCACATCCCCAAAGGTTCTCTATCACTTCTGGGACCCCCACACCACCTTCAAAACACCTTATCTTGGGGAGCCTGGGTGGCTCAGTTGGTTAAGCCTCCAACTCTTGTTTCAGCTCAGGTCATGATCTCAGGGTCTGGGGATCGAGCCCTGCATTGGCTTCATGCTCAGCATGGAGTCGGCTTGGGATTCTCTCTTCCTTTCGCTCTTCCTCCCCCCATTGGCACACTCTCTCTCTCAAATAAATAAGATCTTAAAAAAACAAAAACAAAACCCTTTCTTACCTGCCCTCCGTCGCAGCATTTCCTCTCCGCTCTGCGGAGACAAGAGTCCTCTTTTTTTTTTTTTTTTTTTAAATTCTAACCTATAAAGCCCATCATCTTGTGCCTAAGACACAGTGCTGCGTGTTCTCTTAGTCACCCCACTGGGCCTGGCCACCCAGTTTCTCTCCCCTCATTGGCCAATAAATAACCAGGGTCACACCCACTTAAAATGCCGATCGGTCCTTGATCCCCCAACGTCATGGTTGTGCCACGGCCTCCGTGTGCTGGGTGTGCAAAGAAGCCCTACCTGGGAGCCCAAATGTGTACTTCTTTCTTCCTGAACCCCAGCCCCGCCCACCCAACAATGTTCTTCTGGCATCAGCACGCTAAAAAGAGCAAAGTCCTTTCTAAAGGTTATTTTATCTCTTAGACACCATAAGGAAGTAATTAGGTTGATTTTTTTTTTTTTAATCCCAGAGAGTGAGGTGGAGTGAAAAGAACCTATCTTTTCCCGTATTCACCAAAGCATTCTTCCACAACATTATGCTCCACTAAACACCCTCAAGCAGGAACAGCCCTGGGGGCAACATTCAGACCTGGTAAGTTAACTCCATGATTACTACGACGGTGGCGGCGATGGCGGCCCTTTCCAGAGATAAAGGACAGGCAGCGTGGATCCAGCCCACATTTCACAGCAAGCTAACCTGAATCAAATCCTGACTCTAGGGGCACCCAGGTGACTCAGTGGGTTAAAGCCTCTGCCTTTGGCTCAGGTCATGATCTCAGCATCCTGGGATCAAGCCCTGCATTGGGGTCTCTGCTCAGAAAGTAGCCTGCTTCCCCTTCTCTCTCTCTGCCTACTCGTAATCTCTCTCTCTGTCTCTCTCATTCTCTCTCTGTGTCAAATAAATAAAATCTTATAAAAAAAAAAAATCCTGACTCTAGTGCTCTACGACTCTACCCTTCTGAGGCTCTACGATTCTACCCTTTTGAATCTCAATTTTCCCCACCCTCATCTACAAAATGGGGACAATAAACTCTACCTCCACTGGGTTTAATAGCCCCCAGAACTGTCATCCCTGGAGCGACTTGTGGAATGCCTGGATTGCAGAATCCTACCTGCTGATCAGTATGGAGCCTAGTCAACTTGGAATCCGAAGCAAAAGGACAAACCAGTAATTCTCTTGTAGGTATAAGTCAGGGTCCCTCAACCTCAGCACTATTGACATTTCGGGTGAGATACGCTGTGTTGTGGGGGCTGTCTTGAGTATTAGAGGATGTTTAGCAGCGTCCCCAGCCTCCCCCCATTAGGTGCCAGTAGGACACTCCCCATCACCAACCCCACAAGCTATGGGCAACCAAAAATATGTCCAGGAATGGACAAGTATCCTCTGGGAGGTAAAATCACCCCTAGGAGAGAACCACTGCTGTGAATGATATAGTGTGCCACAAACTTTAGAGAGTATCTCCCAATTCTCATTGATAAGACAAGGAAATTAGCACCTCAGCGTTTTCCTCTAGGAAAATTTTTCTTCCCCTCCATTTCCCCACTTCTAGAAACTATACCATATTTTTACATGTTGCGTCCCTGCCATAGATCGGGGAACTGAAGCTCAGAAAGCAACCTGTCAAAGTCCCAGAGCTGGGAATTACTCCAAGACAATATCTGAATCCAGGTCTAGCCAGAATAACTACTATGTAACTGTCCTTGCCACCTGAAATCCTCCTCCCAAAGCCTCATCAGCTGCAGAGGGTAATGCACTGAAGCGGAGGACCTTGGGCCCTCTTTCTACAACAAAAGGCTCCCACTGACAGCCTCCTTGCCACTAGATGGAGACTAGGATACCAGGTGACAATCTTCCCTCTGCACTGAGTGTAGAGAGTTTCTTAGGAACATTCCAGATAGCAAACAGAGGCCTGGCTCTGCGAATTACACAAAAGGCAAGAAAGCTCCTTGGTCACCTCCTCCCTCCCCTCCCACTTCCACTCTCTCTGCCTCCTCTAAATGAACATGCCTGCTATACCGTCCCCTCTACTCTTGTAGGGGAAAGTCACAGCATTCACTGCGGGTGAGTGTTTACTGAGCATCTGCTAAGTGCCAGGCACTGTTCTGAGTGTTTTAGGTTTATCTGATCCAGAAGAAAAACCATATGGGGTAGTTACCATTATTGTCCCCATTTTCCAGCTAAGGAAACTGAGACCCAGAAGAACAATAACTTGCCATATTCACTCTACTAGGGGGTGATGAAACTTGAATGTCAAGAACATGCAGACTTTATGATCAATAGAACTGGGTTCAAATGACTCCTCTACCAAGCACCCGTGTAACATTCAGCAAGTCACCTAACCTCCCTGAACCTCAGTCTCCTCATCAGTAGTATGGGGCTAACAGGGATTGTTGTAAGAATAACAACTAATATGTGCTTCTCATCCACTCAACAAGTGTTCACTGAACATCTACTGTGTGCCAAGCACTGGGGATAGATCTGCAAACAAAACAGCGAAAGATCTGCAAACAAAACACCCTTGTGGCATGGACACTCTAGAGGGACACACTTATATGTGTTAACTCAGTTAATCCTCACAATAACCCCTCACAAGTATATCATTGTACCCATTTCACAGATAGGGAAAAGGGGTCTCAGAAGCAGCTTTGCCCCACTTCCCTTCAACCTTCTAGGAAATAGTGGGACCTGGATTACACATTAAACCCAATCTCTGGAGCTCGAGTTCTTGGATTCAAATCCTGCTGTTTCCTCTAATTGCTGCAGACAAGTTACTTAATCTGTCTGAGCCCAAATCTCTTCATGAGTGAAATGGAACTGAGCAGCACTAACTCAGGAGACTGTCCCAGGGGAAAAATAAACGTCTAACATTCAAGAAGTGCTTCTTGGGTCCCCAGCACACACAAGGCTCACAGAAACCCTAGGAGAGATGTCTTATTTTGAGCCCCTTTTCACGGAGGTGAACACTGGAGCCCAGAGAAGGTAAGAAACTTGGCCAGAGTCACAGGGCGCATAACAGTGTACTTCCAAAGTGAGCTCTGAGTCACGACCAGGCGCAGAGACAAACTCACGGGGTCCAACACAGTTCCGTGAGTGCCAGATAACCGGGTGCGATTATTCTTCCTGCGGCAAAGGGCAGCAGACTGTGCGCACTCTTCAGCGGCTTTCCTAACGCAATGGGTCAGCGCGATGCCACCCGAAGCGGGAGCCGCCGCCTGGATCCTCCCATTCCGAGATTCCAGGCCCCGGGTGGTTCTCCGCCCCCGGCCCCCCAGATTTCCTGTACTCAATCCCGGCTCGCTCCCCGTTCCCCCGCCACAGATACCACACCCCTGACCCCGCGCTGGAGTTGGGGACAAACCCAACTCCGGTTGGTTTTGGAGCGCCTGGTTCTGCCCATTGATCCCCTCTCTCGGAGCCAGGGAGGAGGCTCCACCAAAACCGCTGAGTCTCGAGGGATATCCGCGAAGACAGTCCCAGAGCTGGCCCGGAGACCCGGTGAACCCGCCTCACCTCCGGTGGGCTTTCGCGTCCCCAGTGCCTGCAGCTCTGGCTGCTGCCGCAACTGCTCTCTGGCGAGGCACATCCACAATCCTGGCCGGGGCCGCGGGTAGCTAGGCTGCGTGTCCGGACTTCCTGCCTGGAGGGGAGATCGCTTTCTTGGAATCTAGCCAAGTTCCTGCAAGTCCTGGATTAGTACACCTGTTGGCATCGGAGACCTCTATTCACGGTCCCGGGTCTGCGTTCATTGTTTCCTTCCATCGGGCAAACCTTCCCAAGCGCCCACCGGCTGCCACACGCCGCCGGCGCCCAGAAGATCTGGAGGGCGCACAGGCTAGGGTTGCACGCTCCAAAATATTGGCCACTAGCCACATGTGGTTATGCAGCATTTGAAATTGTGGCACCAATGTAGTGAGATGCTTTTAAGACATAGGATTAAAAAAAAAACAAACCACAACACATTTTCCAAACTCATTAAGAAGTTTTAAAATGGGGGCAGCTGGGGGTGCCTGGGTGGCTCAGTGGGTTGAAGCCTCTGCCTTCAGCCCAGGTCGTGATCTCAGGGTCCTGGCATGGAGCCTCGCACGGGGCTCTCTGCTCAGCAGGGAGCCTGCTTCCCCCTCTCTCTCTGCTTGCCTCTCTGCCTACTTGTGATCTCCCTCTGTCAAATAAATAAATAAAATCTTAAAAAAAAAAAAAAAAAGTAGGATTGCTGGACTCACATGGTAACCCTATTTAAAAAAAAATGGGGGTAGCTGGATGGCTCAGTTGGTTAAACAACTGCCTTCAGCTCTCAAGTTATTACCTCAGGGTCCTGGATTAATAGAAGTAGGGCTCTCTGCTCCGCAGGAAGCCTGCTTCTCCCTCTGCGGCTCCCCCTGCTTGTGCTCTCTCTAATGAATAAATGAAGTATTTTTTTAAGAGAAGAAGTTTTAAAACGATTTCATGTTAAAATGATATTTTAGATACAGATAGTTAAAGAAAATATATTATTACAATGGTTTTCTCCTGTTTCTCCTTTTCTAAAATACAGCTATTAGAAACTTTAAAATGATATGTCCCCTATTATACCGGATACTGCTGGATTGGGGTAGGAACCAATAGGATGTTCCCCAAATACCCCTCCCAGTTCTCTTCTAGAATTTATTAAGCCCTTCCTTATTTCCTTCAGGAAACATTTGGGGAAGACTGGTGGGAACCAGGCATGGTGCTGGTGTTGGTTTCTAAATTCAGGAGCTTCCCAGGTGTAATTTGAAATTGGCCCTGTACACAGAGGGCAAAGAAAGACCCAAGAACGAGACAGACCACTCCAGGTTGATAGGTGGCAAGTTTAATAAGCAAGGAAACTTATATACAAGGCTTATCATGGGAAGTTGCAAGACAAGTAGATCCCTACACTTGCCTTCTAGAATCTTAAAAGTTTAAATAGAAGCCTTAATGGGATTCAGTCATGTATCAAGTCCAGATATTTTTAACAATACCTAACTCTCTCGAGTTTGCTTTCTTGAAAGCAGCTCCTACTGTGGAAACAGATGGCAGAATGTACATACCAAAGACAGGGGAGAGGGTGAAGAGCTGGCAATTGCCTAGGGCCAGCTCATGGGCCAACTGATGTCCATGTCCTCTCCGTGACATCCTCCAGCAGCTAGACTTGGGGGAATAGTGTGGTAAGCAGACAGACACTGCCAGTGACCTCAGAGATGGTCAGGTCAGGTCAGGTGGGATAGGTCTATCAAATAAGTGTATAATGAGTAGAAAGGCAACCTAAGGAATGGGGGGAAATATTTACAAACTATCTGATAAAGAGTTAATATCCAGAATATATAAAGAATTTCTAAAACCCAACAACAAAAAACAACAAAAATAACTAGGTTTTAAAATGGGCAAAGGACTTGAGGGGTGCCTGGGTGGCTCAGTGGGTTAGGGCCTCTGCCTTCGGCTCGGGTCATGATATCAGGGTCCTGGGATCAAGGCCCTCATCGGGCTCTCTGCTCAGCGGGGCGGCTGCCTCCCTCCCTCTCTCTGCCTGCTTCTCTGCCTACTTGTGATCTCTCTCTCTGTCAAATAAATAAATAAAATCTTTTTTAAATAAATAAATAAATAAAATGGGCAAAGGACTTGAATAAACAATTCTCCAAAGAAGACATACAGATGGCCAACAAGTACATGAAAAGATGCTCAACATCATTAGTCAGAAAAAATTCAAATCAAAACCACGATGAGATCCATTAAGATTGCCACTATCAAAGCAACAGAAAATAGCAAGTATTGGTGAGGACCCAGAGAAATTGAAGCCCTTGGGCACTGTTGCTGGGGATGTAAATTGGTGCAGCCATCATGGAAAAACAGTTCCTTAAATAATTAAAAACAGAACTATCATCTGATCCAGCAAACCCACTTCTCAGTATACATCCAAAAGAATTCAAAGCAGGATCTCAAAGAGATATTGCACACTCATGTTCATTGCAGCATATTTGCCATAGCCAAGAGGCAGAAGCAACCCAAATATCCATCAACAGAAGACCGGATAAAGAAAATATGATGACTCCATACAGTGGCATTCTATGCAACTTTAAAAAAGAAGGAAGTTTTGATACATGCTACAACATGGATGAACTTCAAGAACATTATGCTAAGTGAAATCAGCCAGTCACAAAAGGGCAAACTGTCTATCATTCCACTCATATGAATTATCTAAAATAGTCAAGATCATAGGGAAACAAAGTAGAAAGGGTATGGGGAGGGCGAAGGGAAATCCATGTTTTTTTGGTGCAGAGTTTTGATTTTGCAATATGAAAAAGGTCTAGAGATCTGTTAGACAACAAAGTAAACATACTTAACACGACTGAGCTGTGCACTTAAAATGACTTAAAATGGGGCGCCTGGGTGGCTCAGTGGCTTAAAGTCTCTGTCTTCAGCTCAGGTCATGATCCCGGAGTCCTGGGATCAAGCCCCGCATCGGGCTCTCTGCTCGGCAGGAAGCCTGCTTCCTTCTCTCTCTCTCTGCCTGCCTCTCTGCCTACCTGTGATCTCTGTCTGTCAAATAAATAAATATATTTTTTTAAAAATGACTTAAAATGACGACGATAAATTTAACGCCACGTGCTTTTTACAATTTAAAAAACTGTTCAGTGATGTAAATGCAATTGTGAGTATTGCAACCAAAAAGAGGTACGACATGCTGTAAGAATCTATAACTGGGGTGTTTACTGGGTGTAAGACGGTTTCCATAAGGAAGTGAGGCTTCAGCTAACCTCAGAATCAAACAGGAGAGGAGCAAGGGGGGCTTGTGCAGAGGTGGCAGCCCACATGAAGACCCCTGGACAACAGGTCATATGATGAATCTGAATTTATTTTATACAGCACACCTGTCTCCAGCTTGCCTGCTTCATGAACAGACTCCATGATCATGACGTACATGATGACCAACTTGTACTCCAAATGATTTCACTTAAGGGGTGCCTGGGTGGCTCAGTCGTTAAACGTCTGCCTTTGGCTCAGGTCATGATCTCAGAGTCCTGGGATTGAGCCAAATCGGGCTCTTTGCTCAGCAGGGAGCCTGCTTCCCCTCCTCTCTCTCTGCTGGCCTCTCTGCCTACTTGTGATCTCTCTCTCTCTCTGTGTAAAATAAATGAATAAAGTCTTTTTAAAAAACGACTTCACTTAATTAATTACATAATTAACATAAATGTTAAATGCAAGGATTCTGAACCAGTCTACTTTAGGTGAAATTCCAGCTCTGCTATATCCTTACTAGCTTCATAATCTCAGACAAATCCCTGAATCTCTGTGCCTCAGTTTTCTCATCTGTAAAATGGGACAATAATGGGACCTACCGCATGGGGTTTGTGTGAGGACTAATAGGATAGCACACGATATGAATTATATTCCGTATATAGAATGCCTGCCTGGCACACAGTAGGGGCTATTAAGTAGTTGTTAAAACTTAATTACATGTTGGCAATTGTGCTAACCACTTTACAAGCTCTGATATATTGTGAATTGGTCACAAATTCCTCCCATCCCTCCAAGCAATTTTGCAATACCCTTTTGCAATGTGACCTACAGGACCAGAATCCATTTTCCCACATAAAAGTTGGGTGCATCCCAATCCCAATAGGGCTAAACTTGATCCCTGAAGGTACTTCCCCTGCTCGGTCTTTCCCACTATCTCTCCTCTTGGGAAGCTACAGCTACATTTTTGGCAGATGGTTGCTCAGCTCAGAAACCTCAGAGAAACCATCAGTGGCTTTCTTATTTTCACTCCTCATGTCTGCTCTGTCGGCAGGTCCTGGTGGTCGGATTTCTATGTCCGGAATCTGACCACCTCTCACTATTTCCACACTGCCACCTCCCTGGTCCAGCCCGTCGTCTCTCTCTTTTTTTTTTTTTTTTTTAAGATTTTATTTATTTATCTGACACAGAGAGAGAGAGATCACAAGCAGGCAGAGAGGCAGGCAGAGAGAGAGAGGGAAGCAGGCTCCCCGCTGAGCAGAGAGCCCGAAGTGGGGCTCAATCCCAGGACTCTGAGATCACGACCTGGGCTGAAGGCAGAGGCTTTAACCCACTCAGCCACCCAGGCGCCCCCAGCCTGTCGTCTCTTGATCACTGCATTGGCCTCTTCATGGTCTCCCTACTCGTGTCCTTGTGCCTCCAGAGCCTATTCTGGAGCCAGTAGTCCTAGAGCGATTTTGCAGAGGCACCTCAGATCCGCTGTTCAAATCCGTCTAGTGGCTCTTGCCTGACCCAGAGTAAAAGCCAAAATCCCTACGGTAGGCCCTTCGTGCTCTGCCCCATCACCCTGTGCTCTGACTTCATCCACCACAGATCCCACCTCAATCACAGCTCCACCACTGTAGCCTTTCTGGTTCTAGGGCAATCACTCAAGCACCATCTCCTGCCTCAGGACTGTTGCACTTGCTGTTCCCTCTGCCTACAGCAAGCTTCCCTTGGAAATGTACATAACCCACTCCCTCATCCCGTTCTTGCTGACTCCCGTAGCCTGCTTCCTCAACACTCAAGTTACATCTGTACTGGTAGTACAGCCTGGGTTCTAACTCTACTCTTTCCTGCTTATTTTTTTCCCAAAGCACTCTTCCTCTGACACATTACAGGTGTGACTGTATCTTGTCTGCCTACCTCCACCAGAATGGAAGCTATCTAAGGGCAGGGACGTGTGCCTGCTCTATTGTCTGACTGTTGAATCCCCAGTGCCCAGGACACAGTGTCATCCATAGTGGGTACTCGATAATTAGTGAATGAATACAGTCATGGGACTAAGAGTAAGAAAGGAGAAGGAAGCAGACCAACCCACAAATTCAGTGAGGACCCAGCCCCTGATTGTTTCCTCACCATCATCAGCATCCTCAACCTTGTCAGCAAGCCTCCTCCATGTGTGTACCTCGCTTTACAGTTTGCAAAGCACTTTCACACTCATGTCACACTGGATACCTATACAACCCCAGGAGAGGGGTATTATTGAAGAGTCATACTCTCTCCATACCCCGATTTTTCATGGAGAAACAAAAAATAACTGCTGAGCCTTGCCCACAGCAAATTTATTCAGTGGTGAAAGAGCCGTGATTCAACCACAACTTCTAACTCTGAGTCCAGGAGTGTTTACCTCAAGCAAACAGGCTGTATGTGCAGTGGTTAGATCCATGAGCTGTGCAGTTTGGACAAACAAGACTTTGAAACTTGCCTCTACAGCTTCCTAGCTGTGTGATGTTGGGAAAGTTGCTAGCCCTCTCTGTGACTCCCATTTTCTCAATCTTCAAGCAGGGATAATGATAGTTTCCTCCGCATAGGGCTGTTCTGAGGGTTGAATAAGAAAAGATTTGGTATGTCATGATTAGCCAGCTTTATTTTCTTTAAAGATTTATTTATTCATTTATTTATTTAGACAGAGAGTGCACACCCGAGTAGGGGGAGGGGCAAAAGGGAGAGGGAGAATCTCAAGCAGACTCCCTGCTCAGTGCAGAGCCCCATGCAGGCTGGATCTCACTACCCTAAGATCATGACCTGAGCCAAAATCAAGAGTCAGAAGCTTGGAATACCTGAGTGGCTCAGTCGGTTAAGCATCTGCCTTCAGCTTAGGTCATGATCCCGGAGTCCTGGGATCGAGTCCCACTTTGGGCTTCCAGCTCAGCAGGGAGCCTGCTTCTCCCTCTGCCTGCTGTTCTCCCTGCTTGTGATCATTCGCTCTTTTTCTCTCTCTGACAAATAAATAAATAAAATCTTAAAAAAAAAAAAAAAGAGTCAGAAGCTTAACTGACTGAGCCACTCAGGCACCCCGTGATTAACCAGTTTAAAAAAAATGCTTCTGGGGGCAACTGGGTGGCTCAGTTGGTTAAGCGTAGGATTCTTCATTTTGGCTCAAGTGATCTCAGGGTCATGATCTCAGGGTCCTGAGATAGACCCCTGTGTCAGGGTCTGCCCTGGGCGTGGAGCCTGCTTAAGACTCTCTCTCCCTCTGCCCCTCCTCCCCTAAAAAAATAATACTTTTTAAAAATATGAGCATGTTAGTTTGTGTTCATTCAAACACTTTTGTGAGTGGCCCCCAACTCTGCCCAAACTTCTCCAGCTAACTGGATGGGGCGGCAATGGAAAGTATGATGCCATCTATTTTAAAGGTGGTGAAACCAAGGCTCTTGGTCACAAAACAGATCTGACTTGGTGCTTTTGGGAGGACAATGGTTGTGAAAATTCCTTAGCAACCAGAAGGCAACCTCCCCAGAGGCAGAGCAGAATTGTCACCACCCCCTGGAGCACTCATTATATTCACGACACAATTTTATTCTGCCATCTCCTGAGAGGATGGTGTTTACAGGCGGCAGGGATATTTGTAATAATACAAAGGCGCCTCCGGAACCCCCGCCCCAGCCCAAGGGCTACAATGCACTCACGCCTGCTCACTTGCGCCCTCTTGTGGGAAATTCCGCATTCTGTCCAAAAGGTGCGGTGACAGCAAACGTGGCTAAGCCAGAATGAGTACCTCGGGCTAAGAGCCTGCCTGCCACCTGTCATCATGGATAACCTCAATGTCTCCATGAGGTGGCTTTACAAATATGCCTCTGCCTTCAGCTCAGGTCAGATCTCAGGATCCTGACATCGAGACACGCATCCGGCTCTCTGCTCAGCAAGGAGCCTGCTTCCCCCTCTCTCGGCCTGCCTCTCTACCTACTTGTGATCTCTCTCTCTTTCTCTCTCTGTCAAATAAATAAATAAACATAAAATCTTAAAAAAAACAAATATGCAGACTGAAGGAGAGAGATTAATACAAAGAAAAGCCAACTTTGTCCAATGTCACTCCACTAATAAGCATCAGAGCCACCATTTGAATCCAGAGCTCATGGACTTTCCCTAACATTGCATTACTGATTTGAAAGTAGGTTAAGCCTACTGAGGTATTTGGAGATCAAACTTTGTCACGACTCCATTATTCCATTCCACATGAAATCGCAAATTATGAGAACATGCCCCTATCCCCTAGGAAAACAATCTCTTAGTGGTCAGTTCTTGGAGACTGGGGTGATACTAAAGACTGTCATCTAAATGCATTGACATAACAGGCTTGATTCCCAAGATAAACCAATTTCGAAATCACTCACCCATATATACAGTATAATCCCAATTATTTAACACTAGTATAACACATCTACAAATTAGGATAAAGTGGTCAGAAGGATATCAACTTAAGAGTGGTTACTCCTAGGGAGGGAAACAGCATAGAATATGAAGAAGGGTGATACTTTTTATTCTTCCTGTTTCTGTGTCATTGGGAAAAAGCATATGTTACACATATTTCTGTAAAGTTGAACAAGCATTATTGTTCTCATAAATTAAAAACCATTTAAAATTGTCTTAGGGGCACCTGAGTGGCTCAGTTGGTTAAGAGTACAACGCTTGGGGCGCCTGGGTGGCTCAGTTGGTTGAGCGACTGCCTTCGGCTCGGGTCATGATCCCGGAGTCCCGGGATCGAGTCCCATGTCGGACTCCCGGCTCTGCGGGAGGTCTGCTTCTCCCTCTGACCTTCTCCCCTCTCATTCTCAGTCTCTCTCTCTCTAATAAATAAATAAAAATCTTTAAAAAAAAAAAAAAAGAGTACAACTCTTAATTTTGCCTCAGGTCAGGATCTCCGGGTCGTGAGCTCAAACCCTCCATCGGGCTCGGAGCTGGGTGTGGAGCCTTCTTAGAATTCTCTCCCTCCCTCTACCCCCACTCTCTAAGGAAAAAAAGAAAAGTACACACACACACATATATTAAAGATACTAAAATTGTTTTAAAAAGCAATATTAAACTGAAAATCCCATAGGGAATTCTGAGGGGCCTCCTAGCTTAAAGAGGGAAAGATGATTAATGCCTTAAAAATTGTGAGAGTGACATGGAGTTGAAGAAAAGGAAACAGCTACTCTATGGGCCAATAATATCAAAAGCTAAAATTTATAAGCACTTACGGTATGCAGAGCATTGGTCTGGAATCCTTTCCATGTATTAATGCATTTCATTCCCACAACAGTCCTGTGAGGTAGGTGGTAGCCAGCCTGCAAGATGGTGATCAGTGATCTTCATTCCATGGTATTCACATCCCTGTATATTCTCTTCCCACACTAAATAGTACTGAGCTGTGTAACCAATAAGATATTGTGGAAGTGACAGCAGGTGACCTCCAAGGCCTAAAAGATATTGCCACTTCTGCCTTTCACTCTCTCTTGAATCACTCGCTCTGGGAGAAGACAGTTGCCATGTTGTGAGGACACTCAAGCTGCCCTGGGGAGAGGCCCACAAGGATCATGAATGGCATTTAGTTTCATACCTCTTTATTCTTCTTTATTCTCCTTTTCCTTTAATTTTAATTTGTCCCATCTTTTTTTTTTTTTTT